>JAHHFK020003996.1:0-30489 GCA_024533555.2 Aedes koreicus | reverse complement strand
TAAAGGGTGATACGGTCAAAATTTGGTCAAGGGAAAACGCGTGTAAATCGGTGAAATCGTTTATTTAAAAAATCAAATTAAATTTCTTTTTTCAAGTTCAATTAGTATAAAATTCAGGAAAAATATTCAGTTAGGCTTCCGCTTTTCCAAATCCGAATTGCCGGGCCTTACGCTTGACCCCTGCCATCAGATTTTGTACAGCCACCTTGTCCACCTTCTTCGCCGCAGAAAGCGAAGTTTGCCTTGAACTGCTGCTCGTCCTTAGCAGTTTTTTTTGTCTTCTTTAGGTTCCGCTTAACAATAGCCCAGTATTTCTCAATTAGGCGGAGCTCTGGCGTGTTGGGAGGGTTCTTGTCCTTGGGAACCACCTGCACGTTGTTGGCGGCGTACCACTCCATGGCCTTTTTACCGTAATGGCAAGATGCCAAATCCGGCCAAAACAGTACGGAACAACCGTGTTTCTTCAGGAAAGGCAGCAGACGTTTATTCAAACACTCTTTCACGTAAATTTCTTGGTTGACAGTCCCGGAAGCTATGAAAATGCTGCTTTTCAAGCCACAGGTACAGATGGCTTGCCAAACCAGATATTTCTTTGCGAACTTTGGCAGTTTCGTGTGCTTGAAAATATCTGCTACCTTTCCCCCTTCCTTTTGCCGTATAAAACTCCTGTCCCGGAAGCTGCTTGTAGTCGGCTTTGACGTAGGTTTCGTCGTCCATTACCACGCAGTCAAACTTCGTCAGCATCGTTGTGTACAGCCTCCGGGATCGCGCTTTGGCCGTCGTATTTTGTTTATCATCGCGATTTGGAGTCACTACCTTCTTGTAAGTCGATAGTCCGGCTCGTTTTTTGGCTCGATGCACGGTTGTAGACGATACACCCAGCTTATTTGCGGCATCTCGGAGAGATAGGTTAGGGTTTCGCTTGAAACTACCGGCAACTCTCTTTGTCGTCACAGCGGCTTCCGGTTTTCGATTTCCCCCGATCCAGACTTCCTTGCTGTCGACAAACGTTCCCCAAACACTTTAATTACATTTGTAACGGTTGATTTGGTAACTTTTAGCGATTTTGCCAACTTTGCGTGCGAGTAGCTCGGATTTTCGCGATGCGCGAGCAAAATTTTGATACGCTGCTCTTCTTGCTTGGACGGCATTTTGACAACTGAAGAGTGAATTCCAAAATCAAAATAGGAGCAACATTCTACACACACACACCTTCAAAATGAGGGATGTTCAGGTTTTTTAAATGCAAAATTGAAAGAAATACGTCAAGTTGATATTGACCAAATTTTGACCGTATCGCAACATCCTTCCATCCCTTTTTAACCCACCAAACATTTTAACCAAATATTGACCAACAAACTAAACCAAGCCTTACCTTACATTACAACAATTTCCTTTATTAATCCCAACCCAATTTTTAAATAAATCAATTTAATTCTTTTAATTTCCCCCCCCCCATACAATTTTCGTACTCCTCCCCCCCCCGCGTTCCCTCAAAAAAAATATTTTCATTTCCAATCTTTTTCCACATACACCCCCCCATTTCTCCCCAAAAACCCCCCCCGAACTGGAGCACAGAACAGCACTTAAGTCAAACTGACAAAACGACGATTGCGACAAAAGTTCGTTATGGAGTAGTTTGTGACTTAAAGACTGTATTCGATGAAATTTGGACACACAAAATAGGTCACCAAAAATTTTCCTTGAGCCCGATTCTTTTCAAACTTTCTGGAAATAAAGTACTACTAAATGGTTAAGTTTTGACATCATTGGTTTATTGAACCTCTTCTCCCAACCCAAATGCCCGCACCTTTGCCTTGACCCCGTTCATCAAATTTTGGGCAATGATAGGACCGACTTGCTCACTTACTTTTAACCACACTTTCTTTAGTTCAAGTTCATTTTCTATCAGTTTTGCAGTTTTAACAAGCTTTGCCTTCATGATTGTCCAAAATTTTTCAATTGGGTGAAGTTCCGGAGTGTTTTGAGGGTTGACGTCTTTTGGTACAAAAACTACATTATTATCTTTGTACCAGTCTAAGACGGGCCGGGCATAGTGGCAAGATGCCAAATCCGGCCAGTGTCGGGCCATCGTGAGATCTCAAGAAGGACAGAAGTCGTTTTTGGAAGCATTTGTCCTTGTAGATTTGTCCGTTGACGGTCCCAGAGGTAATGAAGGGCTGACTCATTTTGCCACATCCGCAGATCGCTTGCCAGATAAGGAATTTTTTGGCGAATTTCGACAGTTTCTTCTTCCGTACACTCTCCGGAACGGCCAACTTAGAGATGGCGACGTAGTGTTCCTGTCCTGGCATTTGTTTGGTGTCGGATTTAATGTAGGTCTCATCGTCCATCACAATGCAGAACGGTTTTGTGAGCCACTATCTGTACAGTTTTCTTGCACGAGTTTTGGCCACCGAGTTCTGTTTATCGCTCCGGTTCGGTGCCTTCTGGACCTTGTACACATGCAATCCAGAACGTTTCATTGTTTTCTGCACAAAACAAACTGAAACTTTCGCCTTTTTCGCAACATCCCTGATCGAAATGTTGGGATAACGCTTAAATTGGTTCAATACCATCCTGGCCTTCTCCGGATTTGATGTGCCACGTTTTTTGCCACTACCATTTTTCCGCTTGGTTTTCTTACGGTCCTTGAAGGTTTTGATCACATGAGATACGGTTGAATGTGCGATTCCGAGCTGTTTTCCGATCCATCGATGAGAAGCGTTTGGGTTTTCGAAGTGAGTGCCCAAAATTTGTTGGCGCACTATTTCTTCATTCGAAGCCACCACTGAAATCACTCGACCGATTTTCACGAAACTCATTGCACAATTGACACAACACAATGAAATACATTCAGTTAAAATTTCAGTAATTTTTACCCACACGCTAAAAAGTTACGAACAATTGCGTGTGTCCAAATTTCATCGAATCCAGTCTTTAAGCAAAGACAGATAATTGCTTTTGATAAATTTCGCATGGAAGGTAATTATTTAAGCTTACTTGCAAAAAAAAATTCTACTCCCTTGCGAGCGGCCTTCCGGCAGTTAACCGGAACATTCACCAAGGCGGACGAAAAAATGCGTGTAGGCATGTTTTTGAGTTCTTTCTTCGTTTTATTTATCAATTCCTCCTCAGTTTTCGCGACAAAATTGTTGGAGTAGATCTTACGCTTCAGGTTGGCCCAGAAATTCTCGATGGGACGCAGCTGGGGGACGTTGGGCGGGTTCGCCGACTTGGGTACTACATCGATATTCAGCCGCTCCATCTCCTCCAACGATCGCTTCGAGTAGTGGGCCGACGCCAGATCCGGCCAGAACACCGCGTCTTCGCCCTTATGGTGTTTCTTGATGAACGACGCAACTTCCGGCAGGCATTTCGTACTATAAATTTCCCCGTTCACGGCCAGTCCGGAGCGAAAGAAGAGTGACTTTGACATCCCCTTCTCGCTGATTGTCAGCCACAGCAGCACCTTCTTGGGGAACTTGGTGTGTGAAATGAACTTCACCTCGGAGCTGACTTCCTTCGTGGGGGAAGTAAAATACGAAGTGCCCTGCCAGTCGTTGCCATCCAGGGTGAGATAGGTCTCGTCGTCCATTACCACCGCCACGTCGCGATTCGCCAGAAAAATCGAGTTGACCATCTTATTCAGCCGCTGCCGCTCCGTCATTGCCTGCAGCTCAGAAACCAGTGGACGCGACATCCGCTTCCTGACATGTATGTTCATGTTCGCCAGGTACTATTTCACTGTTTGGCCGGTTGAACCGACCTCCCGGCCAAGCGCACGCAGCGATGTAGCCACTGTATACCCTCGGTCTTCCTCTTCAGCATCCTTTGGAGCTTCTTGTCGCTCAGGGTCGTCAGCCGTCCGGAACCGGGCTTTCTTTCGATGCTCTGATTGTTGTCCAATAGTGCCAAGATGTTGTAGATGCCGGAACGGGCGTATCCGGCGTCCACAAAGTGCCGCACGATGTCCGTTTTCGACGCGGTGGGGTGCCGTTCTTTGAACGCGCACACTTCTGAACGGAGTTGCTTCAATGTTTCTGCCATCACGGTTAGATTTCGACTGATAGAGCTGTCAATTTTTTTCTGCAGGCTCATGGGTTACTATGATTGATGCTGCATGGGTAGTTTCGTCAGTGCGGGTGAAGGTAAACCCATGAAAAATCGGCAAGTTTTGTTCATTTTTTTAAATGCAAACGTTATTGTTTACATTGTTACTTACGACCTATTGAAAATTTGCTCTAGATTTTTTAAGTAAATCTTAGTTTCTCTTTCTCATGAAGTAAAACAACAACTTTAAAATTGAAATACCCAGTTGTCGAAATCTGTAAGGGCATCTGCAACGGCGATCCAAATCGTGGTTTGGATTTATTTTTTAGACCAAACACAAAAACATCGCTGCACCGGTGTTGTAAATTTTAGCATCATTTTAAAACTGGTATATGTTTTGATCTATTCTTGCAGCAATTTGAAACAAGAAAAATACTGTTTCAAAACACTACACGCTACTTGATAATACCATTTAATGAGTAAAAATTCAGCTTTTACATAACAAAAATTCAAGTTTATAATCTACCGTGTTGTTTACCAACGCAAACACTCGCGCAAACCAACAAAACTTTGAATGCAGACAGATGGACCGAATTTCTGTTATTTTTTAGTTGTTGCAGATATTGTTCCGATGTTTTTCGTTCCGAAGAAGCATTGAGAGTTATAACTTGCTGAGGTATATTTATGAGCGGAAAAGTGGCCGTGTTTGATGCGGGTGATGCTGAGGCAGGACAGAAAGTGGTGTTGCTTGCATCGGATGCTGATAATTACCACAATTTGCTCCCGGTGCTAGCGAATTGCCTTTTCGTTTCATTCTTGAATAACGGATGGTTCTCTAAGTTTTTGACGTAGGACTACATGCTTGTTTACAATATAGGGGTACACGTTGCGAGTACGAAAATTTGGAGCGTCACGAAATATGCTTAGGTTTTGAAAGTTAATAACTAAGTCATTTCATTACCGATTTTCAAAATTTTTGCACCAATCGATTGCAAATCGTTCTACTCATTATTTCCATTATTAAAAACTATTAATTTTAAATAAAAAAATATTGAAATTCTTATAAATATAAAAATGAATTTTTATCGAACTGACCCTTATAGACATAGAAACTACTTAACCAACTGGCGTGAAAATTTGTATGCAGGGCCCTTTGGGACCGGGCAAACTTCTTATGATGGTTTAAGACCCCCCCCCCTCCTCCCAATGGAATGGGGGGCTCTCATACAAATGAAACACAAATTTCGGCATAATTCAAGAACTAATCAAGCAAATGGAACCAAATTTGGCTTGTGCAAGTTTTTGAAGGCAAGAAAGTTTTCTATGGCAATTTCAGATCCCTCCCACCTTTAGAAAGGGGGGGCTCCCATACAAATGAAACAGGAACTTCTAATAACTCAAGAACTAATCAAGTAAATGGAATAAAATTTGACATGTGGAAGTTTTTGAAGATAAGAAATGATTATTTGGTAGTGCAAGACCCCTCCCACTTCCCGAATGGGGGGCTCCCATACAAATGAAACTAGATTTTTTGCATAACTCGAGAACTAACTAAGCAAATGGAACCAAATTTGGCATGTCGGAAGTTTTTGAAGGCAAAAAATGTTTCTACTGTGGTTCGAGAACCCCCCCCCCCCCCTATAGAAGGGGGGATGCTTTCACACAAACGAAACTCAAAATTCAACCAAACATGAGAGTATATCATATTCATTATTCGATACATTATAAATGTTACATAATATGATTCAGATTTGCAAATCACTAAGGGTCGTTTGATGTGTGCTTATTTGCAATCACAGTCCACTGTTTGATGACATGCCATAATTTATGTTTGATGGCATGTGAAGTGTAAAGTTCGTTGGTAATATTATCTACGAATTCCAATCAGTGTTTAAAAGTGTTTCTTGCGTTCTAGTGCGATGGATAGAGTCCATACCATTCGATAAGAAACAAATTATGTTGAGGAAGTGTAAGTAAAATGTAGCAGCATATGGCTGCAAACTATATACGTGAGTTGCTCAAGCTTTAAGCTTCAGCATC
The DNA here is from genome assembly GCA_024533555.2 of Aedes koreicus. Taxonomy (NCBI): domain Eukaryota; kingdom Metazoa; phylum Arthropoda; class Insecta; order Diptera; family Culicidae; genus Aedes; species Aedes koreicus. The sequence goes on along the minus strand of JAHHFK020003996.1, from coordinate 24,396 downwards.
ATGACGAAGTGAGGTGGCTACACTAGCTGTTCCCCTGACCCCAAAACGGCCCTTTTCAAGGCCTCCAAAATAACTGGAAAAGAGAGTTGTTCAAAATGGGCGGTTGTGAAAAATATCGTATGTCGAAGCCATAGTGTTTTCGACATTTACACATTTTGCACTGCCTAGAAGAAATCGTATGCAATTGGTGATGGATGAAGCCAGTCTCTTGGGTAAAAATGTCCTAAATGTCTACCCACATAAACAATTACCATAAAAAGCACCTAACCACCAATTCAAGTTATCATCCCAACTGTAACCGGTACGGTTAAACCATAGACTAACTCTAAGACCAGTAGGTCCCGAACAAATACGATTTTTTTCTTGGCTCAGTTAGTACTAGCACATCGGTCCCAAGCTCGGTCCCAAGCTTAATAATACGCCCCTAATAATGAACTCACACGAACACACGCTCAAATGTTCTGTCAAAATAACACAGCAAATTGAAACAAAGGCGCAAATATGTATAGCAAAGTGCTGGCTACAAGGTGTACTTCGGACCAAGAGGTTCTACAACAGTGAATCAATTTCAAATCGATAATTGCATATTGATTGTTGGTTAAACCATCTGTAATATCGTTCTTGTATATTACATGTTTATTAGGGTAACCTGTTCAGTGTATTGCAGTTATTTTTTGAGCGAATCCAATTTCGAAAACCCTTTAAACAATTAAGTGACTGGAGGCGAATTCGATTGCACATTGCTACATATTCCTACGTTACCTTTGCGTACAACCCCATTGGGCTGAACCTTGTAGTTTTTACAGTCACTGCATTTTCCGGGAAATGCTGACTAGTTCGAAACGAGGAGGCTCCCGGAAGTGTAACTAGTGTAGATTTTACGACTAATTTGGTGGAAAATTCCGATTCCAAATAGTATTTCGATTTCTTGGAAACGAAAATCAATGAAGTCTTCAAAGTGAACGATCGGTTTACTGATGGATTGGTCACGACTAGCACTCGCAAATAGCTCATACAGATAAATTTTAGAGAAGCCTATTATACAGAAACTTTTGGCAAGTTTACTGGAGATCAGGAAATTCAGGCTTATCTTCTGGGGGAGAGAACACATTTTACTATAGCAGGTTTGATAAGCTTTCTGGCGGAAACCGATTATATCATGAAGATAGATTCAATTGCGGAAGGTTAGTTCGAAAACTCTTTGGTTTTTCCAGGAATCGTTTTTAAACATTATATTATTCAATTGCATATTCTACAGCTTCTGTTCTGAAACTGTCTCGGCAGTTACTTGAATTGGTCAGAACTTATATAAGCTTCTAGAAACTAAACGAACTCTTTGAAAATTATTTTCTGAATCACCATAAACTTCGGCATATCTATTAAAATTGGATGGAAATATAATGAACTTGGTAGAAGTTGATTAACATTCTCAGAAGTTGAATAAACTTTTTGGAAGTTTCAAGATAATCATGAAGTTTGTTCACTCGTTTTTTAGAAGAGAAGTCATGCAACGTCAGAGAAGTCCATTGAATTGCCGAAAAATTCTCAACGTTTCTGGACACTTGGTTGAACATCCAAAAAGTTTGCTGATCATCCATGGAATAGAAACAGCTTTCTGGAAATAACCGAAATTTTGAGAAGAAAATTCAGCTTCCCAGAAGTTATTTGGACTCCCAGTTGGTACATCTTTCATGATAAAAAGCAGAATATCACAAATGTATTAATAATTTACGAGAAATTGTAAGAAATCTGGGAAGTTGGTCAATTTGCCAAATCAGTGATTTTGGTTTAGTGTTATATATTTTGGTTGTTTGAAGATGTCTGATTTCGTGCCAAATAATCGTCATTTGCGGGAAGTGTTGATTTTCTTCTTTCATTCGAAGAAAACGGCGGCTGAAGCACATCGAGAGCTCCAAAAAGTTTACGGTGATGCTGCTCTGAGTGAAACAACGTGTCGTGATTGGTTTCGTCGCTTCAAAAACGGTGATTTCAGTGTTGATGATCGTCCGCGTGAAGGAAGGCCAAAAAACTTCGAAGACTCTGAATTGGAGGCATTGCTCGATGAGGATCCGTGTCAAAAGCAAGAAGAGCTTGGTTCAGGATTAGGAATTTCCCACCAAGCTGTTTCTAAGCGATTGCATGCGTTGGGAATGATTCAAAAGCTTGGGTAAGGAACTTGGGTTCCTTACGATTTGAAGCCAAGAGATGTTGAGCGTCGTTTTTTCGTCTGTGAACAACTGCTCCAGCGGCAAAAAAGGAAGAGTTTTCTACATCGCATTGTGACGGGTGACGAAAAATGGATTCATTACAGTAACCCAAAACGGAAACATTCATGGGGACTGCCCGGGCATGCTTCAACATCGTCGCCTAGGCCGAATATTCACGCTGCGAAGGTTATGCTGTGTATTTGGTGGGACCAAGTTATTTATTATGAGCTGTTGAAACCAAAAGAAACCATTACCGGAGAACGGTATCGAACTCAATTGATGCGAATTGAGCCGAGCACTGCACGAAAAATGGCCACAATACGAGCACAGACACGAAAAAGTGATTCTTCAGCATGACAACGCTCGACTTCACGTTGCGAAACCCGTGAAAACCTACTTGGAAACGCTCAAATGGGAAGTCCTACCCCACCCGCCATATTCTCCTGATATTGCACCGTCCGATTATTACTTGTTCCGTTCGATGGCACATGGTCTCACTGGTCAGCAATTCCACTCATATGATGACATCTCAAAATGGCTTGATTCTTGGATAGCATCAAAAGACGAACAGTTCTATCGAAATGGTATTCACGTTCTTCCAGAAAGATGGGAAAAAGTCGTAGCTAGTGATGGGCAATACTTTGAATAATTCGTTTGTAACCTTTGTTTTCAAAATAAAGTTCCTTTTTCACCAAAAAACAGCGAGAACTTAGTTGCGCACCTAATAGCATTTGCGAGATGTTATTACACCTTCAGGAAAACAAAAGTGCAAGTTTTCCTCCTGACACATCGTATATAAGTCGATAATTTGCACTCTTTACGATTTAACCTGAACATAATAAGATAAAGCCTACAATTAATTGCGATTTTGACTTAAAATATTGGAATATACGATACTATTTGAACACTGTTATACGACTTGTGGTTGTCTGGGATACCCACAGCGATGTGTTCAGTTCGTCGAGCTGAGTCGACTGATATATGACACTCGGCCCTCCGGGCCTCGGATGAAGCCTCGAGTTCTCAAGCGAGCTTAATACCCTTCTTTTGGTGTAAAAAGGGTAAAACAACACAAGATAATTCTTTTTGACTCAAACAACAACAATTATTCGAAACGAAAACATAGGGGTCAATTATAGAAGTCGACCATGACTTTGCTCGACAGGTGTATTTTGCTCAGGGACCTGACGAACAGCCATTTTACACTGTAGCCATAATTTCTTACATCTGAATGTCAAAATATTCATTGTTTGTAAACAATACTGGTGTTCGTAACCGTTGTAACAAACGTCAGACGGGCCTTATTAAAAATAGGACAACCAATGCACCTTGGTTCGGAATAACAAAAAGTAAATTCTATTTTCTCGTTTGAATACTATTACGTTGGTGATCGAAACAATGGCTCTCAATCTTAGTCGGTGGCCGCACGGAGACTCAGCACAGCAGTAAAAGTGTTGAGCTTTTGAAACTAATTTTAGATTTTTTTCTTAAATACTTCTAAACGCATCATTTCAGTTCATTTGCACTTGGGATCTGAAAAATTAACCCTCGAGTTAAGTGGTTTATGACATTCATCCTCGATTCCTAGAAGTGTAGAAAGAAGTACTACTGGGGCACATCCTAAAAAGTTCAGAAGGAGACTTCCCAGAGCTTCTAATCTAATCTAATACAAGCGCAGCCAGTACGAGAAAGCAAAGCAATTGTTTTTTTGTCAATATTGATGATGGCAGCATATCAAAGACATGATACAAGCGTAAAAGCGGTCAGGCCTACTGCGTTGAATTAACCGCAAAAGATGATTCTGTGAAATGAGTTGGATTCAAATGAATAGATTTGAACCACAACGCATTTTGTGAATCTACAAGGGGAGGAAGGATGCGTGGACATACCGTACCATACGCTCCGAGGTGGGAACAATAAAATAATATTTATATAAATAAAGAAAATCAATGTAATGAAAATAAGGTAAGGATAATGAAAAAAATATAAAATCAGTATGCAATGTCAAATAGAACAGTATATAAAATATAGTGAAGGGTCATTATAATGTGAAATGATAATGACAATTACACCTGTATGCCGATTGTTGTCCTGCCGGAATTGTAGAAGGACCCGCGTATCCATTATAAGAGACTTCCCAAAGCTTCAGGAAGATACTTTCAAAAAGATCAAGAAGAAACTTCCTCGAAAAAAAAACTTCTCCGAAGGTGAGGCAGAAATTTCTCAGACGTATAGGAAGCACTTCTTTATAGTTCAAGCAATATCCCAAAAACTTCAGAACCGAACATTCCTGAAGTATAATATCATGCTTCCCAGAAATTCAGGAGAAAACTTCCCCGAAAATCGGGAGAGGATTTCTTAGATGAAGAAGTTTTGGGAAGAGGACTTCTTAGAAGTTTGGAGCTTCCCAGAGGTTCTGGATTTCTTCCTAGAAATGCCAAATGGAACTTCTCAGAAGTTCAGGAAAAAACTTCCCAGAAATTCAGGAATAAACTAACCCGGGAGTGCACTACCTATAATTTCTCAAAAAATCCGGAACAAACTTCCACAAGGTTAAGGACGATACGTCCTAGAAGATCAGGAGAGAACTTCTCGGAAGTTCAGGAAAGAACTTCTCAGAAGTTCCGGAAGAAACTTCCCAAAAGTTTTGTTGGAACTTCCCAGAAGTGCACAAGAGAGCTTTCCCGATGTTCACCAGAGAACATTTCAGAATTTCAGATTGAGTCTTTCTCGAAGTTCAGGAAGAATCCTCTCCAAAGAACAGAAAGAAGCTTTCGGAAAGTATAAGGGGTACTTCCTAGTAGTTTAAGCAAGAAATGCTCAGAAATTCAGGAACAAGCTTCCCCGAAGTTCAGGAGAAAATTTCCCAAATTTTCAGAAGAGGACTTCTCAGAAGTTCAGGAAGAAACTTCCAAGAAATTTAAGGGAATTTTCCTAGAAATTCTGGAGAGGACTTTTCCAAAGAGTCGGTAAGACTTTCCTCACCAGAAAGGAAACCTATAAGATCAAGAAAAAAATTTCTAAAAAAAAATCAGGAGAGAACTTTTCTGTAGTTTCGGAGAAGACTTCCCAGAAGTTCCGAAGGAAACTTCCCAAAAGTTTAGTAAGAAGTTTAAAAGAAATCAAAAAGTTTATCAATATATCACAGAAGTTTTTGAGCATTTTTCCAAAGTTCAGAGAATCGTCAAACAATTAAAAAAAAAATTCTCACATAGTATACTAGTATGAACAAATATTCTCAATATCTACCTCTACTTTTCCATATACCTAACCTAATTATTCTGTAGCTCTGGGTGCTCGACAACAAAGCCACCGGATTTATCCACCCGCGATTTTCTCCAGTGAGGTGAAAAAGGACCGCTCGAGACTAGCGCCACTATCGACCATCCAACGGTGAATGCAACACCACTCGAATCATTGTGTGCAGCTTTAGCTTTCCTAGATCCCTTACAACCGGTACTGGAAGAACCCACTTAACTTAACTTACTTCAACTTATTTTTCTCATGCTTATAACGAATTGAACCTAAATGATCTTCACAAAACGCATCCTATCAGACAAAGTAAAACTGAAACCTTTAAACCCTCTTAAAATTCCCCAGTTCATTTCCCGCCGGACGTATGCCACAGTCCGGAATGCCTTCGCGCCGCCGCCACTCTCCAACAGAGCATGGACCTTCGGATCGATCCGTGTGAAGACTTCTACGCCTACACTTGCGGCAATTGGGGTGACGACCATCCACGACCGGAGACCTACACAAGCTACGATTGGTTCAGCGAACGACAGGCTCGCATCCTCCGGAACATCCGGCAGTATCTACAGCGGAACGATAGCTTCGATGATCCAAAACCGGTGATGCAGGCTCGAGCCATGTACCGCGGTTGTATGAATTTGACGGCCATGGACGCTCTCGGGTATGATCCGTTATTCAAACTACTCGAGGGGTACTTTCTGCCCAACTATCCGACCATGCTGAACCTGACCGAGGTCAACTACGAAAGCTACGACTTTGACTGGATTCGATCCCTGACGAAGGTCAAACAACTGCTCGGTATGGACATCATGATTGGGTTTGACGTTTTTCCAGATCCCCAGGATCGAAACTACAACCGATTGGTTCTAGGAACTCCGGAAACCGGCTCGGATTTACCTTTGTGAGTGTCTTTGTCAATTAATTCAAATAACAACCTCATTCAATTCGCACTTTCAGTAACGAAAACATCCTACGACACATGGCAAAAGCAAAGCACAAAGTTATAGTCAGTGAAGAAGAGGAAGACTACGTTGATGACCCACCGGAGGATACCAACTACATGAAGGCCTATAAAAACTTCATGATCGGAGCCATGAAAATTCTTGTCAACAGCACCGACCCAAAGATCGACATCGAACCGTTTGTAGACAACTTCCAGACTGCGGCCGACATTTACGTCAAAATTTCAAGGGTTCTCCTGAAGATGCAGAAACAAGCGGAGAATGCTTCCAAATCAAACAATACGGAAGATCGCCTTAACCTGCAAGATACTCTGTTCGTTACCGTCCTTGAGCTGCAAAACGCAACGGATCAACATCTCTTCCCGAAGGACCCGTTTCCCATTTGGGAACGCTTCCTGAATGAAGTCTTCGACGGCATACCGGAAGCTCAACTTGATTTGAATCAGGATCAGATCCTAACCAGCAATGCAGATATCCTTTATCTTCGCTTGTTGGCCGACTACCTTTCGCAGACTCCTCTCGTGCACATTGAACTGTTCATCTGGTGGACGGTGGTGGAAGAGTTGATTCTACATACGACTACCGAGATTCGTAAACTACACTACGAATACTACAAAACGATGCTCGTTACGGAGGGGTACACTCCACGATCCTTGTATTGCACCGGTGCCGTGAACAAGCTGATGGGCATGGCCGTCAGCTACGCCATCACAGATCGGGAATTTCTCCAGGAGACGAAACCGAAGGTGGACCAGATGCTGAGGTACATCCGGCGGGCGTTCGATGGGCTGGTGAGGGACACGACCTGGATGGATTGGAAGACTAAGAGCTCAACGCTGGAGAAATCGCAAGCGATGCGCAGTCTGATCGGATTCCCCGAGTGGATTTTGGACGAGCATAAGCTGGAAGAACTCTACGATACGGTAAGCGGGACGGGGATGCACGATCGCGTTCATTATAGGTTGGTTTTTGAATTGCAGGTGGATTTGTGTGATACTCTGCATCTGGAAAACATGGTTCAGCTGGTTGAGATGCGAAATGTTAAATTTCTACGCCGATGGCGGATGAAGAACGTTCTCAGCTGGGATACCTTCCCGACCAATGTTAACGCCTTCCACGCCTTCCAGGATAATGCGATCAGTAAGTATCGACCGCCAGGGTAGATGTTTTTTTTAGTCGTAACTTACCGTTCCGTCCTTGGAATGCAGCGATTCCGATTGCCATCCTGCAGTATCCATTCTACCATCTGGGTCTAGAGTAAGCGTTTGTTGATTTGGGTAATTGTTTTTTGATCGTACGCACAGTTCTGCACAAATTTGTTGCACACGATTCGAAACCATGCACAGCTAGATTGAAGCGCGAACACTGGCAACAAACCGCTTCTGGTCGGAGGACGTGGGATGCTGTGAAATGCGGATGAGACGCTAACTGATTAGATTTCCATTCCAGGGCGTTGAACTACGGAGCGATTGGGACGGTACTGGGTCACGAGTTGACGCATGGATTCGACGATAGCGGTAAGTTGGGGGGGGGGGGAATTAATCATGACGAAGGTTTGACCAATGGGCTTAACGCAACAGGTCGTCAATTCGACAAGGAAGGCAATCTGAAGCAGTGGTGGACAAACGGAACGATTCGGGAGTACGTCAACCGAACGGCGTGCTTCGTTCAGCAGTACAACGGTTACTACATTCCGGAAGCAGACGACTACGTAGGCTAAGTGGAAGCGGGGTTTATCGGAAAGAGCTGATTTGAAGTTTGCTTTCAGATTGATGGACTTCAAACGCTTGGGGAAAACATCGCAGACAACGGCGGCGTTCGGGAAGCATTCGAAGCGTACAAGATCTACAAGAAGCACAACGAGAAAGAGCCACTTCTGCCAGGTTTCGAAAACTACACCCACGAACAGTTGTTCTTCATCTCCTATGGGAACGTGAGCTATTAAATGTATTTATTTATTTTCAATACTGTCTTATAAATAGTTGCCACTTTTCGTAGCTATGGTGCGAATCGCACACTGCGTCCGCCGCGAAGGCCGCCTTGGATGACACTCACTGTCCTGGTTGGATCCGCCTCAAAGGAGTATTGGTAAATTCGCCCGAATTCAGTCAGACGTTTGGCTGCCGGCGTGGCAGCGGGATGAATCCCACTGCAGATAAGTGTCGAATTTGGTGAAACCATTCGTAGTGTTTACGGGTTTGTTCAGAAAACAAAAACAAAGCAATCAAACTGTGTGATTTTAGACCTAGGTTACAAGTGCAATTTTCCGACCAATTTTTGATCTCGCAACGGGTGTGATATGAGAATGCAATAATAAATCTATTTCAAGCTGTTCGAAGTTGGAGTGGCGCATTGTTTTGAGGGAATTCCCTTTTTACGACGCTTCCGCCATCAAATGCAAAAATTCAATTCGCTAGTGATTTGCAAACAGGTTTCAGTCGCTGCACTAGAACCACTCACAAAGCAACCGGCGCATTCGTGGAAAAAATTGTTTTGCATCTAATTTTAGGTTATGTCACGACAGTTGCCAACACGAGTGATTGTAAGCAAACCGCGCATTCTAAACAAACGTCATTTCATTCGAATTTCAACTGCTAAATGATGGATCAAAATGCCTATTTTATTGCATTTACATTTCGCATGTAAACACGGGGATTGATCAAAAACCAACATTACCTCTGCTTGTTAACATTAACATGCTTGATGCAATAATATAACCTCAAGGATGGGCATTTTCTCACGTAATTTCACGTGGAAACCACAAGCCTTTAAATAAACGAGATTCCAACGGAAAACCGCGATATCACTACACACAAAGCGGCAGACTGATTTGTCAAATTACCCATCCAAAACCGGTTTAATTGCTGGTAGCTGTCGTGTGAACGCTCTGTCAACTCAGAATCCAAAGCTGCGGCTTAGAATGGCGCTCTAAGCCATGTAAACACATGGTTACATACGTAAGATAATCGACACATTCTAATATTTACAAAGGGAAGCTCATTGCAATTTAAATACTGCACAGTGGGCATAATCGAAGCTGTAATCGGACTAATTTCAAATCCGCTGGTATTTGTACATGAACTGATGTTTTTCTATAGGAAAAAATGCCAATAAATCGATTGCCACTAATTTCATCCTGTGCAGAGCATTGGAAGTGGCTCATTTTGCCCCATTTCACCCTAATTCGGTGTGTTCGTTCAGTTTTTACTCCGATAACTACAATTGCCGCTGTAGTTTTCGCTTGAAAAGGAACATATCTTATGTGAAAAACTCTCAGGAATCGAATGGTGCCGGTTTCATGCTGTGCAGAGGTCGAGAAATGGTTTATTTCGCCCCATTTTACCCTAAAAATGTGTTTTTTTCATTTTTTACTCCGATAACTACAATTGCCGCTATATTTTTTGCTTGAAAAGGAACATATCTTACGTAGAAAACACTGCAGTGCACTGGGAAATCAAATGGTGCCAGCTTAGCATGTTAATAGTTTTCAACTAAGATAGATATTAAAACACATAATTAGGCCCTTTCGGGCCTGTACGTAAAAGTGTATTGTTTGAATTTAACAATCACTGGCATCACTGGTCTTGGACTTAGAGTCTGTGACATCTTCGGATCTATCGCTCGACTCGGATTCAGTACTGTCATCACTGGTTCCGGACTCAGAGTCTGTGGCATCTTCGGGTTCATCGGTGTCGCTGTCCGCGTTCTGCATTCCTGTATTTTCGGCAAAATAAAATTTCATTTTTCGCATAAATCCTTCACTTTCTTGAGATGCATGCTTGACATTTCGGCGTTTTGATGTTGCTTCCATGTGAGCCATTTTCGGATCAGACCACGCTAACGACATGTGTATAATGTCCGTCAAATTGTCCTCGGGTGAAGTTTTCCGCGAAAGCTGTAGCCGGGCATGCTTATAGCGTTTATGACAACGTTCTCCTGATTGCTCGTCAATGAAGCTAAGTGGGTACGGCTGGAATTGAAACCAATACATTAGATATTTGTGTTGCTTTTGTTATATAAAATGTTTTCAGTTTTAGTTTGTATACTTACTAATCGCTCAATCAATTCCGGCATATGACTATACTTGTGAAGAGATGGAGGAAGACGTGTCACAAACTCAAATTCTTTAGTCACAAGATTCTTTATGTCGTTGTAGAGATCTTTAACCTTTTGTGCATCTAAAATGTTCGACGACAGTGCCAAACAGCTAATCAGTCGAATTTTCTCCACAAATTCTTTGTCGATTTCCAGGATCTGAGCAAAAGTGTATGGATCACTCAAGAGACGACGAGCCATGTTTCCATTGTTACTACTGCCGCTGCCTCCAATCTTTGGACGGTTAATGTTCATTTTAAATGCTCCTTCTAACGTATCAGAGATTTCGCGGACTTTTCCTCTCACAAGTGGATTCGACTGAGCAAGGTATTTGTCTCCCTGTTTACCGACCTTTTTCTGTGCCGCAACGCGAATCAGCCACTCTACAACATTCAGCCGTGAATGGAAGAAGGAAGGCCCAACTTGCAGATCAGCACCAGGAACACACAAAGGACAGACGTGTGTGTTTCGGTTGTCCACGATAGCATTGGCCGCTTTTCCATCGACCATGGCATAGAATGCACTAACTTTAACGCGGACTTTTCCGTTCTGCTAATTCATGAAACAAAAAAAAATGTGGTTAATGAAATGTTCTTAAATATTTCGTGTAGACATATATACCAATGAATCGATAACGATAGGTCGACTGTTTATCTCCTCAACCTCACTATAGAGTGCTCTATACATCATCTTCGTGCGTTCTTCAATTTCTTTCGCCCAGGTCATCGATCTTGCATGACAAAAGGTGTCCGACTGTGGATTCGGATTGATCCACAGCTTTTGGTCATTTCCAGCTACCAACATCAACGGCATAGCATGCTCCGAAAGCAGCGAATCATCCTGCTTCAGGATTGAGTTCTGGTTGTAGTGCGAGAACCCAGTAGCAGAGTCTACTCCGGCGGAAATATACAGTATGCAGTCGACTATTTCCCCATCCGAAGTAGCCGTCAATGCAGACATCCGTTCTGCCACTTCATCCAACTCCAATATTCTAGTAGTATCACTGCGTACCATGTCACGTAAAGCAACCTTGACTGATAAAGCTCCATCAACTTTCGTTGGACGTGAAATCTTCGGAATTATTGTTGTTCGATGATCCATGATATTTTTCCAAGTGGACAACAACTTTACTCCATGCATTTGTTTCGCAAACTTTTGTACAGCTATGTACTTCCGTTTGCTCAAACCGACACGTGTTTTTAGAAGCAAAGATTTTTCAACGGAAGCGTTCAGTTCCGGTTTTCCGGTGACTCGCAAAATCTGCTTAGCGTAATTCTCACCAGAAGTTCTCAGGCCACGCAGAATATTGGCCATATTCGTCAGCAAACCACGGTGCGCCAGTTTCTCTGCGGAACGCAGTAGTTTTTCAATAGGTTCGTTTTTTGCCAGCCGTTTGCTGTATTTATCTTTGGTACTTTCAGACAGATCTTCAAAACATCGACGTTTTGGACCACGAATGCCAGGCTTTTGAGGAGTTGTTAGGTCATCAGATGACTTCGTAGATCGCTGATCAATTGACGTCTATAAAAATGTTATGTGATGATTATGTTTCTGTCAAGATCGGGTAGGTGTACGAGTCATGGCAAGTGTACCACTTCGCACCATTACGCAATGGCGCTAGTAATGGCCATACTCTAGTTAATTTCCATAGGCCAAATAACTGGTACACTTTTAAGTATTGCCATAACTGGTACACCTACCCTATATACGTATGTTTCCACTCAGAACCCTTACCTCGAATGTTTGATTTAGCCAGTCGTTGTTTCTCTCATAAAAACGTTCCTTTCCATGCGCATTTACCCAGCGTCGAGTAAACTGTTTCACCCAATTCGTCACATCTTTAGACACAGTTGACTCACAGCCTACACCTCTCGCTATCAGAAGCTGCACTACTCGCTGCTTCTTGCGATTAGAGTTTAAGTAAATTTTCACAATCTCACTATTCAACATTTTGAAAAGAAAAATTTTGCTGCACATTCGAACTTCAATTTGAGTCAAATGACAGTTGTTTATGAAAATTCACTTGGAGAACAAAGAAAATAGGTTACTTTGATATGATTTTCATCCGCAACATCCGCAACTGCTGCTGAAGATGTAACTTCAACTGAATCTGTTTATGTTTTGTAAATTGCACTATAAAATTATCGATGTATATTTGCAAATGTATAATCAAAAAATATGTAGACCTCTTTAACTGTGAAATTAAACTGGTTGAAAATTAAACCTACTAGATGGCACAGCATGAAACTGGTAACAAAAATAAAAATAGTGGCAGTAGTAGTTATCGGAGTAAACACTGAAAAACACATGTTTAGGGTAAAATGGGGCGAAATAGACCATTTCTCGACCCCGGCACAGCATGAAACCGGCACCATTCGATTCCTGAGAGTTTTTCACATAAGATATGTCCCTTTTCAAGCGAAAACTACAGCGGCAATTGTAGTTATCGGAGTAAAAACTGAACGAACACACCGAATTAGGGTGAAATGGGGCAAAATGAGCCACTTCCAATGCTCTGCACAGGATGAAATTAGTGGCAATCGATTTATTGGCGTTTTTTCCTATAGAAAAACATCAGTTCATGTACAAATACCAGCGGATTTGAAATAAGTCCGATTACAGCTTCGATTATGCCCACTGTGGGTTCCTCTACTTTCCTTTTCATTTTTTTTCATTTTATCATACTTTTCTTCCTACTTCCTCCACATTTCTTATATTTTTTATATCTTTTTTCTTTCCTCTTTCTTTTTATCCCTCTCCTTTTTTTTTTCCTGAACTTAGTTACTTTCTAAACTTCTGATAAGTCCCATTCTGAGCTGCGAGGAAGATTATTCCAAAATATTGGGAAAATGTTCTTTAGAATTTCTAGCAAAATTATCTCTAAATTTCTTGGAAGTTTCATCCAGAAGCCCTCTTCTGAACTTCAATAAAGTTTTCTCCTGAATTTCAGGTTAAGTTTTTTCCTGAATATACATTTGAATAGTCTCTTCCTGTTCTTCTGAGATGTATCTACCTGAATTTCTGGGAATTCCTGAACTTCGAGAAAGCCTCATTCTGGAATTCTGGAATGTTCGATTCTGAACTTCAGGAAAGCTCTCTAGCACTTCTGTGTAGTTCCAACTAAACTTTTGGGAAGTTTCCTTTGAAACTTCTGGAAAGTTCTCTCCTGAACTTCAGAGAAGTACATTCCTGAAATTTTTGAGATGTTCCTTCTTGCACTTATAGGTAGTGCCCTCTCTAGTATGTTTCTTCCTGTTTTCCGGGAAGCTTATTCTTTCTAAACCGCCAATAAGTCCCATCCTAAACTCCGAAGAAAATTTTACCGAAACTTTGGGAAAGTCCTTTCCAGAATTTCTAGGAAAGTTCCCTTAAATTTGTTGGAAGTTTTTTCCTGAACTTCTGATAAGTTCTGATTCTGAACTTTTGGGAAATTTTCTTCTGAACTTCGGGGAAGTTTACTCCCGAATTTCTGAGAAATTTTTGCTCAAACTACTAGGAAGTACTCTCTATGCTTCTGGAAAGTTTCTTCCTGTTCTTTGAAGAGGTTTTTTCCTGAACTTCGAGAAAGCTTCCTCTAAAATTCTGAAATGTCCCCTTCTGTACTTCGGGAAAGCTCTCTAGCACTTCTGAAAAGATGCAACTAAACTTTTGGGAATTTTCTTCTGGAGCTTCTGGAACTTCTTGGTGGTCTCTCTTGTTTTTTTTAAAAATCCCATCCACAAACCCAACCTTACCTTCCAGGAAAATTTGGTTATTTTTTTCCTGAACTTAGCTACTTTTGTAAACTTCTGATAAGTCCCATCCTGAGCTGCGAGGAAGATTATTCCAAAATATTGGGAAAATGTTCTTTAGAATTTCTAGCAAAATTATCTCTAAATTTCTTGGAAGTTTCATCCAGAAGCCCTCTTCTGAACTTCAATAAAGTTTTCTCCTGAATTTCGGGTTAAGTTTTTTTCCTGAATATACATTTGGATAGTCTCTTCCTGTTCTTCTGAGATGTATCTACATAAACTTCTCGGTATTCCTGAACTTCGAGAAAGCCTCATTCTGAAAGTCTGTAATGTTCGATTCTGAACTGCAGAAAAGCTCTCTAGCACTTCTGGGTAGTTTTAACCAAACTTTTGGGAAGATTCTTCCGGATCCTCTGGGAAGTCTTCTACTGAACTTCAGAGAAGTTCTATCCTCATTTTTTTGAGGAACTTGAACTGATAGATAGTGCCCTGTTAAGTTTCTTCCTGAAATTCAGGGAAGTTTTTCCTGAGCTTCTTCTTTCTAAACTTTTGATAAGTCCCATCGTGAACTCTGAGAAAAAGTTTACCGAATTGTTGGTTAAATTTGTTGAAAGCTTCTTCCTGAACTACTGAGAAGTTCTTTTCTGAACTTTGGGAAAGTTTCTCCAGAACTTCGGGGAAGATTGTACCTGAATTTCTGATAAATTCTTGCTCAAACTGCTAGGAAGTACCCCCTGTGCTTCTTAAAAGTTTTCTTCTGTTCTTTGAAGAGGTTTTTTCATGAACTTTGAGAAAGCCTCATTCTAGAATTCTGAAATGTTCTCTTCTGTACTTCGAAAAAGCTCTCTAGCACTTCTGAAAAGCGAAACTTTAGGTAATTTTTTTCTTGAGGTTCTTGAACTTCTTCGTAGTCACTCTTGATTTTCTTGAAAATACTCATCTACAAACCCAACCTTACCTTCCAGAAAAATTTGGTAATTTTTTTTCCTGAACTTAGCTACTTTGTAAACTTCTGATAAGTCCCATCCTGAGCTGCGAGGAAGATTATTCCAAAATATTGGGAAAATGTTCTTTAGAATTTCTAGCAAAATTATCTCTAAATTTCTTGGAAGTTTCATCCAGAAGTCCTCTTCTGAACTTCAATAAAGTTTTCTCCTGAATTTCGGGTTAAGTTTTTTTCCTGAATATACATTTGGATAGTCTCTTCCTGTTCTTCTGAGATGTATCAACCTGATCTTCTGGGAATTCCTGAGCTTCGAGAAAGCCTCATTCTGGAATTCTGAAATGTTCGATTCAGAGCTTCAGGAAAGCTCTCTAGCACTTCTGTGTAGTTCCAACTAAACATTTGGGAAGTTTCCTTCGGAAATTCTGGGAAGTTCTCTGCTGAACATCAGAGAAGTACATTACTGAAATTTTGAGATATTCCTTCTTGCACTTATAGATATGTTTCTTCCTGTTATGTTTCTCTAGTATGTTTCAAATTCCTGTTTTTCGGGAAGTGTTAATAAGTCCCATCCTGAACTCCGAGGAAAATTTTACCGAAACTTTGGGCAAGTCCTTTCCAGAATTTTTAGTAAAGTTCCCTTAAATTTGTTCGAAGTTTCTTCCTGAACTTCTGAAATCCTGAACTTTTGGGAAATTTTCTTCTGAACTTCGGGGAAATTTACTCCCGAATTTCTGAGAAATTCTTGCTCAAACTACTAGGAAGTACTCTCTATGCTTCTGGAAAGTTTCTTCCTGTTCTTTGGAGAGGTTTTTTCCTGAACTTCGAGAAAACTTCCTCTGAAATTCTGAAATGTTCCCTTCTGTGCTTCGGGAAAGCTCTCTAGCATTTCTGAAAAGTTGCAACTAAACTTTTGGGAAATTTCTTCCGGAGCTTCTGGAAAATCCATCCCTGAACTTCAAAGAAGTTCTCTTCTGAACTTCTAGGACGTATCGTCTTGAGCTTTGTGGAAGTTTGTCCCTTAGTTTTTGAGAAATTATAGGAAGGAAGTTTTTTCTTGAACTTTTGGGATGGAATCTTGAATTTCTGGGAAGAGTTCGAGAACCTCTGAAAAGTTCCAAACTTTTAAGAAGTCTGATTTTCGAGGGTAAGTTCTCTCCTGAACATCTAGAAAGTTTCTTTTTGAAGCTCTGGGAAGTCTCCTTTTAAATTTTAAAGGATGTTGATCTTGAAATTCAGGAATGTTTGGTCCTGAATTTTCTGGGATATTTCTGCTGGAACTACTAAGAAGTTTCTGAAGTTTCTATACTTCTGAGAAGTTTTTGCCTGAACTTTTTTCTTTTTTTTTCTATTAAGTCACTTCCTGAACTTTTACAAAGTATCTCTCTGAAGTTTTGAGAAGTCTCCTTGTGAACTTTCTAGGATGTGTCCTAAATTCTGGGTAGTTTCATTCTATAATTCTAGATATCTTGGACTAATTATATAAACCACTTAACTCGATGGTAATTTTTCAAATCTCGAGTAATTCATGATAAGGGCATAAAGCCATTTGTAAACAATGACTTTAAACGTTGACCTCTCATGAATCACGAGAATCCTACTATATCCAGCTACTCCATATGGTAGAGCTAACATTCATCTACCAGATGCTGCTTTTATTTCACGAGAGTGATTTCAGATTCAAGAGAATTCGACATTAAAAGTCATTGTTAACAAATGGCTTTTAGGGAACGTCCATTAATTATGTCACGCAAAAAGTGACTTTTTATAAACACACCCCCCCCCCCCTCCCTTCTCACGTTTTTTCTATGGACCTTCAAATTTGTTTGTATGGATTGTCACGTTTTCCGAAACCCCCCTCCCCCTTACTGCGTGACATAATTAATGGACCTTCCCTTAGGCCCTTAACATAAATTACTCGAGAAATCCCAAGTGCAAAAATGTACTGAAATGATGCGCTCAGAAGTACTTTAGAAAAAAAAAACTCAGAGTTCAGTCAAAAACACATCTCTGTCCTCTTTTATTCAAGCGTCCACCCCACGAGAGAGACCAACGACTTCAAAGCCCCGATCTCGCCGGGCGCCCCCCCTGCCCCACCCTATACCTAATATTGGTATAGTATTGAAGGAAGATAAACGTTAAATATTACCGATTTCTTATCGTTACTTTTTACTCAAAATTGGGTATTTATTTGTAGTTTTATTTTACAGAATGCTTCGAAAATGACATGCAATTTAACAATTTTTCCATTCGGATTAGTATTTCAAATTCTGCACTCAAGGAGAAACAAATGTTCTAATGTATTACAGATTTTTTTTTGTATTAAAAAAAAGTATCAATAAAGAGTATGGATGAATCCAAGTAAAGCTAAAGTGAGGTTAAACATCGTAGTATCTAGAACTGAAATTGATAATAACTTTCTGGCTATTTTTTTTTAAACTGTATGGAATTGGTCAGTATCGTCATTATCGACGATTTTCTGCTCTTTTAATCACCAATTACTTTGCTTAAACAGCTCGAAAAATCATTTTCCAAGAGCGCCATCGACGACGTTTAACCTCACTTTTGAATTATGTACATGGATTCCTCCACCACAGAAATATTTTTTCTGCATCGACCCAACATTGATGCCGAATTGCACCTCGGGATTCATTTTGGTCCACAAGGATCCGTCGGAGCTAGAATAAAAAAAAAAAAAATGCAAAAGTTATTGCTTCAAATATTTGGACATGAATAAATTATTTATTGAGAGATTAATAAGAAAAATAATTACGTTTTCGCTTGGAAAAATATGGCGACCGCGTTGCTTCAGTGACGAAAAATTTATTCAATTTTGGGTAAATAATAACGTCCAATATTGGAAAATAAACATTACCCAAATGTCAGTAAAAATTACTGTTTATTATCGTTTAATTTTACCGATATTTTGGGTATTGTCAACAATACCTAATTCGAGACAATGCAGTGGGCGTGATAATTTAAGGTCGGACTAAATATGGTTTAACGTCAAATGTTACAACGTTAAAATTAACCGTTACGTTTATTAAAATACTAAAATTAGATTCATGACTTGCGACTCTTCATTTGACGTTTGTCCACTGAACCGGCTTCTGTCGCAGTGACAGCCTAACTGTCAAGGAAGAGCCCAATGGGAAAATAAGGAACGGGATAGCTGAGACCGTGTTGCCAGTTCTGCTTCAGTTGCTTCCAACATCTCCCCCTCAATAGCGATGGTACACATTGAAACGCGGATGCGCTCTTCTAATCCGAGAAGAACGTCGTGGAGTGTGCACCTCAGGAATGCTAGTGGTAGCTGGTTGTTGGTTAGTACAGTCGGTTCATGCACCCTGTTCGCTGAAGTTCTTAGAGCGAACTGGACTGACGGGGGCTGACGGAGCTGGCTAGGCTAACTGGAAGTGATGGAAATGATGGTGATATGGACGGAACTGGCGGATCAGCTGCTGGACTCTGAGCTACTGAAGACGCAGGCATTGGCGTTGCCGGAAAGGAACTACTCGGCAAGTTCCAACCGCTCAGCAATATATCCAAAGGCAGCGGATAGGATTCCATCACGTTGGGTCGCTTCGATGCTCCTTCAGCGGTTGCTCGGCTCTTCATCTGGTTCACATGGGACCGCACCAAGCGGCGTTTCTCTGTCCATACATTATACAAAACACTTCCAATACTTTCTACGACGGTTCCAGGAACCCACGACCACGAGTTTCGGCTGTAGATCTTCACGTACACTGGATCTTTCTTGTCGATGAATTGATGGTGTTTCTGTTGAGTTTCTTCTAGCTCCGTTTGCTGACGATCTGCTGGTGGCCGCAGTATTTCGAGGTTGGTACGGATTCGTCGTCCGAACAAAACTTCTGATGGTGATTCTCCATTCGGCACGTACGGACCAAGGCACAGGTGAGACTCGAGGCGATGACTTAGCAGCAAGGGCACACTGTGAGCACGCCTTCACTGCTTTTTCAATTTCAGTATCGATCGTAGGCCAATACACATAACTTCGAGCGATGGCCTTCATTCTTCCGATCCCCGGGTGGCCGGTATGTAGCCGATCCAGGCAGCGCTTACGTAGACGATACGGAATGATGAGTCGCTCTCCGAAAAGTACGCATCCCTGTACGGTCGTGAGGGATTCACGGCAGGTGTAGATTTATTGCAGCTCACGTTTGGATGCAATAGTCAATAGCTTTGCCGGCCAGCCTTGGTGGACATACTGGACAACCTTACTTAGAATCGAATCGTTCTGAGTACCTTGCTGAACTGCTCTGAAATGGAGCGGAAAGACGTTGAGGCAATCGAATGCTACTAACCTGACATCGTCTTCAAGCGAGACTGCTGCGATGACGTAATCCTCATCCAAACGAGCGTGTTGGCTGATGAGGCACGACAACACATCGACGTGACCGAACTTGTCAGAGGCCACGTACTCGACCGTAAAATCGTACATGAGCAGCATCAGGGCCCATCGTTGCAGTCTGTTGGCGGTATACACCGGAATGCCCTTTTTAGATCCGAAGATACGAATCAAAGGTGCGTGGTCAGTTTGTAGCCGGAACTTGCGACCGAATTGCCAGGCCTTCTCGATCGGGTTGGCTATAGTTTCTCTCTGCCAGGGATTTGGATGCATGCTAGATGACACGACTTGTGGGAGAAAACGACCAGACACGGACAAGAGCGGACAAAAGAACGGACTCGGACTATTGAAATATGAAAAGCACGCAGTATAACTTTGACACTTCTGTTTTATTCTGTCGCACGTTTTGTAATAATACAGGAAATGTGACAAGGGATAAGTTATAGGTCAAAATTAACACTGTCAAAAAATACTCAAGGTAGTTTTATACTCTGTAGGTGTGCACTAAGCCGTGTTGCCAATATCTCCACACTCCTCCTCAACACCGGCTTTCTTCAAGTCCACTCAATCCTCTGAGCTGCTCAACTCGAATATGTGCCACCGGTTTGGTGAGCAAATCTGCTGTCATAAATTCGGAAGGACAGTACACATATTTAATCTTTCCGCTTTGACACAAGTCCTTGACGAAATTGTATTTTGTGTCAATGTGTTTTGTCCTGTTGCTAAACTTGTCCGACTGTAGCATTTTCAGACACGATTGGTTGTCCTCGTTCAACTGCACGATTCCAATATCTTCGCCGAGATCTTGCAGAAGACGCTGCAGCCATATTTCCTCTTGGGATGCCTCCGATAAAGCGACGAATTCAGCCTCCGCAGTAGACAGTTAGACGCAGGTCTGTTTGCGGCATGCCCAAGAAATAGTTCCGCCACAAAACTTGAACAAAAATCCACTGTTCGACTCGGTCCACTCGGCATTCCGCCCAATCCGCGTCGGCATGTTCAACCAAACCCGATTCATCGCCATGCTTGCTGAGACGAAGCTTCAAGTTGATTGAGCCTCTCAGGTAACGCACAATCCATTTTAATTCGGTCCGATCCCGCTGTGATGGATTCGAAAGCTTGCGGCTGAGGATGACACAGGGGCAGCAATATCAGGCCTGCAATTAACCGCAATGAACAATAACTTGCCTACCAGCTGTTGATATTCCGCGTTACCAGGTAGTAGTGTATCTTCGGTGTCTGATTTGAAATATCCAACGTCAATAGGGATCGGTGAAGGTTTAGCGTCCTGCAAATCAGCTGAACGACGTCTGCTATATACTTCCGTAGTGAGATATGAAAGTCTCCAGCAGTATCGCGTTCCACTTCGACGCCGACGTAATTACGAACTTCACCAAGACTCACGACCTCAAAGTTCCGCTCTAGCGTTCGACCGATCGATCAGGGTTGATCCTCGCTGGCAATGACAAGATCGTCTACGTAGACTAGAATGTAGCATCGCTTGCCGTTCACCTCTTTGTTGTACAAACACGGATCTGCCCCACTCCTATTGAAACCATCACCTTCCAGCACCTGATGAAGCTTGATGTTCCATGAACGAGCGCTCTGCTTCAACCCGTACAGGCAGACCTTGCCTTCATCACCTTTCACGATGAACCCCGGCGGCTGGCGCATGAACAACTCCTCCTCAAGGTAGCCGTTCAAAAACGCCGTCTTTATGTCGTACTGTCTTACGACCATCTTCCGTTTCGCCGCGACCAACATGAGAGCCCGAAAAGTGGTCTGACGAACGACTGGTGCAAAGACTTCGTCGTATTCGTCACCGTATTGCTGATTATAGCCCTGTACTACAAGTCTCGCTTTGAATCGCGCAACGTTGTCATCAGTCCGATTTATTTTGAATATCCATTTCGAACCCAAGACACGTTTTCCCGGTGGTTTATCAACTAGGTCCCACGTTCCGTTACTGTTGATCGATTCAAGTTCTTCCAGCATCGCTTTCTTCCAGTTATCGGCATCAGGACTACAGAGTGCTTCCTTCAGAGTTTTAGGCTCCTCCTGTATCCCAGTCTCCGGTGAGCAAGCATACCTAGCCGGCAGCTGACCTTTCGTTGTCCTCTCTGACCTTGGGCCTAGTATCTTGGGCTTCTTACCGAACTTGGTGCTGACCATCTCGACGTACTTACGTAGCTTGTCTAACGTTTCCGATTTTCGCTTGAGAATGTAAACGACCGTATATAGTACTTGCTAAAGTCGTCTACAAACGTCAGGAAATGAAAAACGGGTATCAAAACAAACTCTTACTCGGCAATATGTGATAGATCAGTCACTAGTTTCCCAGCGGTCGATTTTGTCGACCTACTCGACAAAATTTCTTCGATCTCGACATCTGTAATAGCAAAATAGACCTGTCGAGCAAAGTGACGCTCGACTCGACTTCTATAATTGGCCCCTATGTTATTATTGAAAAAAAAAATTTTTTTTTCTTTTTGTAACACAAAGGATACACAAAAAATGTGTTATTAGGGTTCCAATTTTCAAAAATGTATATATTTTTTTGTTTTTTTTTCCCCTCAAGTTTTTGTCCGGAATTTGTAACAATGTACCAATTTGATTTGAATTGTTCCTATTTCCATTTCGCATGGAAATAAAATTTAGTTTATAATACGAAATCGTTCGTTTAATTTACCAATGTTTTGTTTTCGTTATTTTCTGCAACGAAATTGATTTGTACCATTTATGAAGCTTCGAATGCAATACTACGCGCGAAAGTACGAAGCATTTGAATATTGAAAAAGAACATTCGTACATTGTACTAAATCAGTACAAACAACAACAACAATTTTGGTGAAAAAAGAAAACAGATACATCTCGCTAGTGCTAGTGCTTACCGTTGCATGCATGTTTGACATTGTTTTTTTCTGCTTTGTCGACTTAAAATCAACCTCGAGAAAAAAAAGCGCAACCGTGGGGAGGGAGAAATTTCATCGTTACTTTTTTTTTATCGATCGTGGTGCCAATAGGTGCCCGTGTGTGCCACGGTTATTTGACAGTTCAATTGTTATGTTTTGGCTACGCCTGACAATCAGGCGATTGTTTTGTTTTGCTTTGTTAAATTTTTGATTGATTTATCCGCTTTCTCTACAGTCCACGTACGCCTGCGAAAACAACGAACGAAACGCAACTCCAGTCTGATCCCCAAGTAACCAGAAGCATTATATTATTGCTCTTATTCAACACAAAATCAACATAATTAATGCGAGATCGCATCAATTCAACAGTTGTCAAGTAATGAAGCGTTAGATTAGCTTTAAGAATGTAATGATGCATTACCAATCCAATAATGCTACTTTAGCAATGTCTTATGGCATTGCAAAAGATATAGCATTAGTTCGATCTTAGTGGGGCCCTTTTCAGCTTTAATCCAACTTCAATGATGCACTAGACGTAATACATATGCCCTATATATGCAAGCTATTATAGCCTCGTGGTTACTTGGGATTAAAAGTCTCCAAAGATGTTCCTCTGTCGGCCTTGCTGAAGCTTACGAACTGTACTGCAGCAGGAGAGTGACTAGTTACACTTGATGTCGATGTGTCCGTCTATGTTCGACGTAGTTTCCTTGAAGAATATTCTAAGGACTTGTCGTTAATTATGAGTACACCTTTGAGATTCTGTATGAAAAAGACTATGACTTGTTTTGACAGCTGTTAAATTAAAGGTTTAGTTCAAGCGGAACAATGCGAGGTCTTACGGAAGAAAAGCGAAATCGATTGTGACCAAGTACTGCACTGAAAAGGGATTGTCGCTAAGAAAATTTGCAAAAGAAGAAGGTGTTAGTGTCTGTGCGGTCTGTAGCGTGGTCTTTATTGATCATGATCAATGTGTTGTTGTGGGTAGGTGTAATGTGTTATACAATATAAGTGTATGTGTGTGGAAGTATTGATTGATTGCGTCACATCTCCCTTTTTTCAAAAAAATAACAAAAATTATAAGTTCAAACGTTGAATAGGCTTCACCAATCTGCCTGATCTGGTGAAAGTTTGCTGTCCTCTCTCTTCGTTGATCTGACCGCTAGGTCCCAGGTTTTCCGCACCGACTGGATGCTGCTGTTGCTGTTCCTCCGGGCCAACTGAATTCTGATGCGACTTCGGGGACTTTGGAACGTCGCAGACCGCCTCAGGCTGCGCTGGG
Source organism: Aedes koreicus (assembly GCA_024533555.2). NCBI lineage: Eukaryota > Metazoa > Arthropoda > Insecta > Diptera > Culicidae > Aedes > Aedes koreicus. The sequence continues at coordinate 643 of JAHHFK020003996.1, read as the reverse complement.
ATGAGAGTAGTAGACTTCCTTACATGCTTCATGTTTCTGCGATAGACGTCTCCTTGATCGGTTTCGACAAAGACCGACCTCGGTGTATCTGCGTCTGCTATAATACGTCCAGATTCCCAGATTTTCGTCAGCGGATTCTGCAAAAGCACACGATTGTTGACTTCGGTGGGTTGACGAACTTGCGCTGATCGATCATAGTAGTCCTTTTGCTTGAACCGTTCACTTTCCAAATTCTGCTTGACGTCTTCAATCACCTCTGGTTTCAGTTTCTGGCTAACTTCCCGATGACTCCATTGACCGCAACTTCGTAAAGTCAATCCATCCAGAGTAGCTGTCGATGATGACAATGTAGTTGGCGTCGTTGAAATGAAATATGTCTGAGCCAACGATTTGGAACGGATATTCTGGAACTTGCTTGACAATCATCGGCTCTTTAACGTTGCTGCGACTATGCTTCTGACAAACTCTACATTGCTCCACCAATCGTTCAATGTCTTTACCCATGGATGGCCAGAACACCAGTTGTTTGGCCCCGCATTATACTGGATTGTATTCCGAAATGACCAGCATGGATGATGTTCAACGTCTTGCTGCGCAGCGTCTCTGGAATCAGCAGACGATCGCCTTTGAAGATCAGTCCTTC
>JAHHFK020003995.1:600000-847672 GCA_024533555.2 Aedes koreicus | reverse complement strand
TCGTTTGGCATAAAGTCTTTTTGCATAATATTACTTGGCATAACAATAACTTGAGCTAAGTGGTCATTTGGCATAATGCCGTTTGGCATAATCATCATTTGGCATAATGATCATTTGGCATAATATCATTGGCATAGGCTTTTATCCATAGTAATATTCCCTTCTTTTTAAATGAGCTGTTCTTCAAAATATGGCATTCATAGGTTTCAGGGTTAAAATTGAAAATTGAAAATCAACTGTTTTCTTCTCTGATGTTGAATCGCCCTTCTTTATTAATTAGGCTGTTCTTTAAAATTTTCTTAAATTATTTCACAATCTATGATATAATTATTAAACTAAATAATTTATTTTTCTCTAAAATTTAAATTTATGTTCCAAAACCATAATGCCAAATGAAATTGGTCAATTGCTTAGAAATTGATCTAATTTTCTAATATTTACGCCAAACTGTCATTATTCCAAATATTTCTGATGAATTTTGTCAGAAGCCTAAGCAGCCTGGCAGCCCTAAGTTTGCTCCTTTAAACTGAAGGAATGATCCATGAAAAATTGAAATTCGTTCCATAAAAAACGTATTTCTGACCCATAAAGCTCTGATGAAAATCCATAACAAAATTAAAATGATCCATAAAATACAGCAATATGATCCATACTTTATGTACGTTTTAGCAATAAAATGTCAAAAATGTACCGTTATATATCTAGGCTATGATCCATAAAATTGTACCGATTACCCATAAACATATTGCAAATTATCCATAGAAGGTTCAATAACTTTCCTTAAACTTGTAAAATTGATCTTTAGAATTTACCGTTTGTGAACTAAAATATATGTACATGATCAATAAATTATTGAAAATATTCCATAAATAAATCGCCAATGATCCATAATAGGTTTGAAAATGAACCATAAACTTCTAAATATGGTCCATAGCAAATCAATTTTGTGCATTTATAATAATATAAATGATCCATTAATTATGCCGGAATTATTCCAATTTTGGTTAAAAATTTTTTTTAAATTTAAGAACGGAAAATCGATCCCTGACTGTGCTACTACTCAAATTTATTAAAATGTCCGTTCCTTTATATATGAGGTTTAAATATTGCTGTAAAAGAAGGATCACTTTGGAGAAGATTTTTAATTTTCAGAAAGCTGACTTACTCTTGCGATCTCACGTTCTTTTACGACCGCAACTGTGAGATTTGTTTCCCAATAAATTCGGTAAAGAGCACTCGTGCACGTAAAGAACTACGGCAGTCCTATGTTTGCACCTTTAAAACTGAAGAAATGGTCCATGAAAATCGTTCTATAAAAAACGCATTCTTGACCCATAAGACTCTGGTGAAAACCCACAAAAAAATAAAATAGAAATGATCCGTAAAATTCATCAATTTGATCCATACTTTTAACAAAATTTAGCAATAAAATATAAAAAATTAACCGTTTTATATCAAGGGAAGAATATATAATTTTTTTCGGATTTCCCATTAACACATTGCAAATGATACTTAAAAGGTTCAATATTTTTCCTTAAACTTGCAAAATTGATCCACAGAATGTAACATATGTGCGTATCATCTATTAGTTATTGTAAATGTTCCATAAATAAATTGCCAGGGACCCCTAATAAATTGTATAACAAATCATAGTCTTCAAAAAATGATTCATAACAAACCAACTTTGTGAACTTAACATTATTTGATCTCCCCGCAACTGCGACACATGTTTGTCAAGAAATTTGGTAAAGGGCTCTCCTGCACGTAAGGAACTTCAGGTCAAATTTATGACTTGATTAAACTGTTGTTTCAGAAAATTTGAGTTAAATTATGCCGGGCAGACGCTTGCTGTCCAACTCGCTGTCGCTCGTCGGACCAAACCAAAAAAAGCATCCTCTGTTTGCATTATACCGGGCAAATGCTTGAATCAGCCGTTTGCCTGGAATCTAATCTACGCTATTTTAACACTTCGGATGTCGGAGACATCGACCGTTTAGTTCTTCAATCCTCAACACGGCTACGCAAAAACTCCGCAATCCTTCTTTAGCAGTAATACTATATCCGGATACCTGACAGAACGGACATGTAACTAAATTTGAATAGTAACGCAGTTACTACAGTTATTTTACAATCTTTAAGGATCAAAATTTAAAAAAAAAGTGCCCCAACCTGGAAAAATGCAGGCATAATTTATGGATCATACCATATGGCTTAGCGAACAAAACTGATTTACTATGTATCATTATTATAAGCTTATGGTTCATTATTCATCATTCTATGGATCATTGGCAATTTATTTATGGAAAATTTCAAATAATTTATGGAACATGCGAATATATTTTATTGCACAAAGGTTACATTCTATGGATCAATTTTACAAGTTTAAGGAAAGTTATTGAACCTTTTATGGATAATTTGCAATATGTTTATGGGTCAAAAATGCGTTTTTCGTGGCACGATTTTCAATTTTTTATGGATCGTTTATTACTTTTTATATGCCAAAGGTGCCCGAATCCTCATCTCCATCCCAAGCGCTAGCAGTGCGGAATTTTTAACAAAAAAAAAAAGAAAAAGTGTTGATAGTCCGTATAGGACAACGGCAGGCTTGAAAATTGAAAGATACAAGTTTGAAAACGACCAGAGGGGATAACCGTGTTCCACAAGCCCCATACCCCTTACCACCATACCCCCCCCCGGATAGACCCCCCCCCCCCCCCGTCGTTCTCTCCCAGATCTATAAGTAATAGTATGACGAGAAGAACAAATGTGTGAAATAGGCGGTGCATGCTAAAAATAAACCCAACAGCGGGAGATAATTTCTCACCCGTGTTAGGCAGTATTGGGAGAGGGACAAATCGCTAGAACTAGAAAAAAAGCAATAGGTAGTATAAGAGCCCGATCGGTTGCATAACTTTTAACCAGTCAAGGGGATTTCCTTCCCTTACCTATCCTGCATGGGGTAGTATGGTAAAGGGTTATGTGCCTGATCGGATACTACCGTTCAATAATGCCTTCCGCTCGTTTTCAAACTTGTATCTTTCAATTTTCAAAGCCTGCCGTTGCCCTATACGGAACTATCAACACTTTCTCTTCATGTCTATTCGTTCTAGCAATAAATTACCGTCCACTCCTAGCGCTTTGCATGGAGATGAGGAATTATCTGCTTCTGACAAACTTCATCAAACATTGTTACCTCGCCCCAGAGAAAAAAAAAAAAAACAAAAAAAAATGCCCAAAATATTTCAGATAAAATATTAGATAACATATAAACAAAAAAAAACCATCCCCAAACTGTTCGTTCCCAGCCCCAAACGGCCATAACGAAAAAAAAAAAAAACAACTAATTTTTTAAATATTAAAAAATCTACCAAAATTTAAAATTCCCCCCAACCCCAAAAACCTTTTTTTTTTCCGATATTTATGCCAAATGATCAAGATATTTTTAATTTGTTTCTTTGTTTTATGCCAAATGGTCAATAAAAATAATTTTTATGCCAAACGGTCTTATGCCATATGGGGTAGATCCCCGATTTGGTGTAGAATGGAGGTCCCGGCAGACTCTTTCCCGTTCGCTTCGTCGTCCATCAAAGCACATTGGGAGGGATTGTCCAAATTCGGTTGAACAGCTTTTGGGCCCTCAATTTGGCACGGCACTTCTGCTCCGGAGATTGCTTTGGAACTTTCTGCTTCCTGTATGTCTTCAAATCATTTCTTTACTAAATCCGCTGAATCGTCCCGATGCTGGTCTTGTATTTCTTCGCCAAATCACGGGCTGATTTGTTCTTTTTTTTTTATGAAGGTTTACTGGCGGGACTCTGAATAGAGTAGAAACCTCTACGCCAGGCCTTTGATGATATCGTTACGTAAATCCTTTCGAATCATTTTGCCAGCCGCACACGGAACATGTCGTCCAAGAAGACGCTGTTGCAAAAGACTCGGAAGGAGCCACGTTTGGGAATTTTGAGTCCTTTCGTCTGTGTCTTTCAATTTCAATGTGTGTGTGGCGTTTGTGTGAGTTTTTTTTCTTCATAATAATAAGAAGATAAAAAAAATGAACGATCTCACCGATGTTTTGTTTATTCATTCTTCCGTTTGTTCCCTTGCCTTTGTGTTGGTTGTTATCTTCAAATTGGTCTGCCTCGACGTACAGTCACGGCCAGAAAAAAGTGCCCACCTACTCCAGTTTCTCCTTTTTGTGCAGTAAACTGTAAAATAAGTGAAAGATTCTATGTTTTGTTGTTTTGATGGCATATTTATTATGTTCTTTTCTTGTCTGGTACATAAAAAAACACTTGTCCTGCAAATTATTTTTTTCTTCAAGAAAGATCAAACTATAGTAGAAGTTATGCGTGTCAAAATAAAGTGCCCACTTCTTATTTTCTTTAAAAAAAAAACAAGTTGTAGATCCAGTTTGTTGAGTGATCAGTAGTTGATGTGGCCTCCCCTGGCCTTCAACAGTTTTTGCAAACGTTCGGCATACTCTCCACCAAATTCTTCAGGTGTTGTGGGTCAAGATCTTCCCAGGCGTTTCAAGAGCTTGAAAATAGTTATGTTTGTTGGTAACTCCTGTCTTATCAACTCGTGAATCCAAGATGGCCCACAGATTCTTTATTGGGTTCAGATCTGGCCTCTGTGGGGGCCATTCCATAGGTTTAATACGGCAGGAACGGAAGAATTCCTTTGACTTCTTCTCGGTATGTTTTGGGCCATTATCTTGCTGGAACACAAATTTCTTTTCCAGCCCAGTTTTAACCAATGAAACCTCCAAATTCTCACGCAATATGTCGATGTAGGAATCTGCTGTCATAATACCATCGATTTTAACCAAAGCACCAACACCTGCCCAAGAAAAACACCCCCACACCATCACGTTCCCTCCACCATGCTTAACTGTGCCCTGGATATGTCGATCATGAAGCGCCTCTCCAGGTCTAAGCCATACACGAGCTCGTTTTTTGCTGTTGAACAACTCGAATTTGGACTCATCACAACACCTTCCCAATTCTAAAATTTATCACCATGTTCCCCGCAAATTTTTATTTTTCTTTTTTTTTTTTTTTTTCAAAAAAAACAAAATTTCACAAAACCTCCTCTCCATTCATGCGTGTTCACCGATCCTTCTCCGTATAGTACTCTCCCAGATCGGTTGTTGAACCTTTCTTCATCTACCCCCGGGTACCCTTTTGGTTTTTTTTATATTTCCCACAATTTTCTCGCCTCTGTTCGGGATCTTTTTTACTTTTCTTCCCCCCCCTGGGCGACACCTACCCAACCATAGGTTTTTTACTTTGCGAAAAGTTTGGTAACCGCTGCTTTTCTGTATCCACTCTTTTCCCCAATCTTGCGATGCGATTCACCTTTCTCGATGTCACGAATAACACATTGTTACGTTATGATTATTGGGTAGTGTTATTTTTACGTGTCACGTTAACACACATATTTCCTAAACACACTCGACCGTATGATCAGTCAACAATGCTGCATGGGCCGAGTGACTTGAAGAGAAACGAAAGGCCAAAATTATTTTGCCCTAAGCATTCAGCTGATATCGCTTCCGTCACACACACACGCAGACGAACTGGTTCAGGGAAAAAAGGCCAGACAGAAGAAAAACGGCACCGCGCGTGGACGTGGTTGCAGTGCGTTAAAAGTGGATTGTGCGCTGACCGGTGGATCCAAGCAGCGAGAAAAAAGCCTTTGAAAAGGCTTTTTGTTTGGGGCTCTGCATTTCGCAGGTCGGACTTTGCCGGCGGTAGCACAGGTCGGTGCGAACCGCGAGGACATCGTGGCCACACGCGAGCCAGTCGGATTCGGATGCGACGAGACAAATCGGACCGGTTATCAGCTGATTCCAGGTGACGGAGCCGTGCGAAGCATCGGAGTGTGTGTGTGACGGCCAGCATCGATAGTTGACGCCGGCACGGGTGCACTGAGCCGATTACCGTGAGTAGCTAGAAAGTAGGCAATGTCGATAGAGAAAAGAGAGAAAAAGAGGAAGAAGTGGTAGTATGCTAGAAACAAGACAGACAGGAGAAGGCAGGATAGGAAAAGGAATGGAAATATAAGGCACACGAAATGATACTGTAAACCCATTTTGTTGTTTTTGTTGGTGCACGCTTTCCGAATGTCCGTGATTAATTTACAGGTGGTTTTGCTCTACGGACACCTGGTTGATTGTAACAACTTTTTGGGCTCCCCAGGGAAATATTTTTGTTTCCCCCCGTATTCCCCGTTTATTTATAAAAAACCCCCACACACTCTCTCCCCCCCAACCCACAACCCCAAAAGAAAAAAAAAACACCCACGAAACCCCAAAAAAAAAAAACAAGAGGGGCGTGAGGATATAAAAAAAACATACACACAATATATTTTTTATATTGGGCATTATTATGACACACCAAATTTACACCACGTATGGTTCAAAAAATAATTTTGCAAAAATGTGTATTATCCATTGCAAAAATAACATGCATCTTTAAAATAATAATATTATCATGCTTAGAAAAATATGTGAACACGATATAATGAGTTTTCCAATGACTTCAGAGCTGAAGCGTATTCATGAGAATAGTAAGCACTTTATTTTGGCGGTGACTGTATGCTGATTTCTAGGATCTTCAGATAGTTATAAATCCAATTCGGCCATATCGTCCATTACCGATGCGTACTCTAAAACTGCATTTTTCTTCAAAACATCGTTGCTAGAATTTTATAAACAAAATCGCTTCACCATTAAAGTATAGTATCTAGGGTTACCAATCCCATTTTAATCTCGTCACCCTTCGATTCGTGCTACTCGAAAACAAAAGATTGACGCATAACCATCTGATTTCTTACTTTTTATTTCTTGTTAATTTTATTTATTTTTATTTGTTGTTGAAACCAAGCAAACTCAATAACAGAAGGAATCGATTGATTCATACATCCATGGATCACCATCTCCAAATTATAATGTTCATCGATAAGAATTATTGGAGAAACTTCAGAAGCACTTTTGGGCTGCATTACCACTGATCTGGCAACACTAGTGTGTTTCTTTCCAAAATGGTAAAGAACCAGACCAGCCCTGGGACCTGGTAGTTGAAGTTAAACTACCTCAAGGTTATCCCAGTGCCCAGGGAGATCACGGGCTGATTTGTTCTCCTAAATATAATCGACGACTTTTTGGTCCAATTCGTTGAACTTTTACCTATTTGGCAATCTGATTGTAAGTTTCCTCCTTTTGTGTGTTTATTTACATACCCTAAGTGTCCAGAGTTTTCCTACTTCAAGTTCGAAATTTTGCAAAAAACTGTGATATTGAAAAGAAACAAACCAAAATTGGCTTTTTGACATGTAAACAAATCGTTATAAGTATACGCTAAAATAATATGCACCAGTTTAAGCTCAATTACGTATCAGATTTTTATAACTACTTTTCGATACACTCCTTATTATCTTTTCCACGAAACTAACCTTTATGCAAGCTGTCTCATTATGAAATATAATTTTCAAAGTAGGCTTTGAAGATTCAGTAAGAGACACGGAAATAAATTTAAACACTCCACCGGTTTCTGCAATCTAAAAGATTAAAATCGAAAAAAAGTTTCGCGGGACACAATCTGAAAACCCCTGATCTGGTTAATGTCCTGACTGCCGAGTGAGTGCCTGACTGAGTCAGTGAGTGGGCGAGTGAGTGGGTTTTCCACCACATGCCCTGTGTAGATGTAACGGCGGGTTGAGATCAGGTGGTTGGCAACCAAAAAGATAGTAGCGAATAAAGAAAGTCTCATCCTTGTGTTTGGATTCTGTGCTTGTTGTCTCTCGCTCAGAGCATAACTTGCGGCTGCAGCAGCGTCTGGCATACTGATGACATCAACGATAAAGATGTCCGTACATTCAGTGCCCTCGAGGGAGCACTCTTGGCATTGGTTATGCCAAGAGAGTGCTTTTTTTTTGCGGTGAGACGTGCAGGAAGATTTTTCCCCAAAAAAAAAAGAGAGGATGCATATTCAAGTGCATCCCTAAACTGGTCCCATTTGGAGTAAATTGCAGCACGATGAGGACGGGGGAAATTTTTCAAACAATAAAAGAATCCGTTTGGACCGTTAGGATGGTGGTGGTGGGAAAAAGAAGCCGTAACAATGTAACAAGTGTGAAGCGACAATGATGAGCTTGGTTTGGAGTGGATGAAAGGGCATGGCCGGAACATAAGTTGGAAAAGCTTTCAACGGCAGAGCGGAAGAAACCAGGAAAGTGACGAAGGGAATATGAAAAAGAGGCGAAGCCGGTCCTTTTTTTACTCATCATTTTCGTTCCATATGGGGATTGGTTTTATTTTTGAGGGAAAAGTAAAGGATTACACTGTTATAATTAGCATGATGAAAGGGGGGATTTAAAAGTAATAAAAGCATGAAGAATAATGCTTTCGAGATTGGGATTATCGCAAGAATAAATCTCCAGCATTTCAGCTTTTCATTTTTCCATCAACTTCCATTGCGAGACATTATTGACAATGACAGTTAACCTTGATGAAATATTTCAATCATTTGCATCGACTTTTCAAAACGTTCGAATTGGAATCGAGGTAGGCCCATGCATTGAAGGTGACGTTTCACTTTTCTATCACCATAAACAAAAAAAAAAAAAAACAATTTTCGTGTAGCATCACGCGCTATTCACATTGCGGAAGCATTTCGAATCCCAACAGCTTAAATCCGATGGAACCTATAAATTTTCAAATATGATATAGAAGTCCCAACTAGAGGAAAATCGAGCGCATTTCCGATTTCCTGGCACGTCATTTTCACATCTCTTTCGCCCCCCATACCGGTGAGTGATTCTTTTTAATGGTTTGATCAACACGTGAAACAATCCACTCCTAACAGTGCTCCCATCCCAACCATCCGTCACTATTACACACGTCTATCCATACCTGAACCACTCGATATGAATTCCATCGTCGTCTCTTCCGGGGGTGCCGGAATTGCTGCTGCTATTTCTACTATTTCCGCTGCCTTGATTGAACGTGCTTCCCGTGTGACACTTCAGCACGACTGCACCGTTGGCTTTTTCCGATTCGTGCTTCACCAGTTGCACCACCGGGCCGGAAGTACCTGCAAATGGTCACAGAGAGAGAAAGGATATTACAACTATTGCCATCGATTGAGACCGAAAGAATGGATTTTCCAAATGGAATTCCATTTGCTTCGCTTGCTGCTTCGGAATGAGAAATTTCACCCCCATTATTCGATTATACCTCAAACCGAGTCAAACTTTGTGCAAACTAAAAAGATAACGTAATTCCCCGGTTTATCATGCGGGAGGAAAGTTCTTCTAATAGCCAATTGGCACACTTATCTCTGCGGAACGAGTTCCGGTCGGACCTTCTTCTTTTTTATTATCACAATCATGGCTTATATACAAACTTTTTTCCGATTCTTGAAATTGAATGTCTTGGAGTGAAGAAGAAACACGGCCAAGAAAGAGCTAAACTTCTAAACTAATAAAATCGTATTGACCATCAATTGAATCGAATTTCATTTTATCTCATTACACGTTCGCTCAATATTTTCCCGTCTTCATCCAGCATTGCCAGCGAGCAGCATTGGAGGGGTGCGAGAATACCGTCTAAGGAAGGCAATAAGCGCCCAAATCGGTCCCACCACAACAACAACTGCTTCTTCGTCAGGCCATAACATTTTATGGCTTCGCGGAATTGGAATTCTGGCTTCTTTCGGGATGTTGCAGTGGAAGCGGTTTGTCAATCTTTTTGTTTTTGTTTGAATTGGTCTACGCAAATATTGAATTTTAACAGACACGTAAAATTTCCCCTTGTTCGTTAACAACGAAATTGTTTGCAATTTTTCATACAACAGACTTGATTTGAACGATGTTTGGTTTGAATTTACATGAAATATACCATGAGTTTATAGCAAATCCAGCATTCCATACAGTCAGTCTGAGCGTACATGTGTGATTCATCAAGAAATCTCCAAGTTTTTTTTAGAGTTATAAATGAATAAAAGCAAACAACTTGTACGTATGGTAGAAACAATCTTTTTCGCTTGTATTGAATGCTTGCAAGCAAGAAACAAAAATAACAACAAATTCATTTGTAATTGGCATGAGCCTGAGCATGATTGGCCGCCCGAGGTTGCTACTCCGTTGTTGCCAGATCAGCTGTTATTACACAGAGAACCAACAGATGATGCTTGGGACTAACATACATCTTCAATGTGTAAAAACCGGTGATCTCAAACTGAGGCAATACCGGTGCCGGCCCCGCCCGATTGCAGGTCAGTAAGGAAAGGGTAGGAATATGTTAACGTGATACTCGTTTTATTGGTTTAAGACCCCCCTACCCCCCCTCTATGGAATGGGCGGCTCTCATACAAATGAAACACAGATTTCGGCATAATTCAAGAACTAATCAAGCAAATGGAACCAAATTTGGCATGTACAAGTTTTTGAAGGCAAGAAAGGTTTCTATGGATATTTGAGACCCCCCCACCTTTAGAAAGGGGGAGCTCCCATACAAATGAAACAGCAACTTCTAATGACTCAAGAACTAATCAAGTAAATGGAACCAAATTTGACATGTGGAAGTTTGTGAAGATAAGAAATGATTATTTGGTAGTTCGAGACCCCTCCCACTTCTAGAATGGGAGGCTCCCATACAAATGAAACTGGATTTTGACGTATAACTACGTCTTTGTTTTCAATATAGGGGTACACGTTGCTTAGGTTTTGAAAGTTAATTACTAAGTCATTTCATGACCGATTTTCAAAATTTTTGCACCGATCGAATGCAAATCTTTCTACTCATCAATTCCATTATTGAAAATTATAAATTTTAAATAAAAAACTATTGAAATTCTTATAAATATAAAAATGAATTTCTATCGAACTGACCCTTATAGACATAGAAACTACTTAACCGACAGGCGTGAACATTTGTATGCAGGGGCTTTTGGGACCGGGCAAGCTTCTTATGATGGTTTAAGACCGCCCCCCCCCCATGGAATGAGGGACTCTCATACAAATGAAACACAAATTTCGGCATAATTCAAGAACTTATCAAGCAAATGGAACCAAATTTGGCATGTGCAAGTTTTTGAAGGCAAGAAAGGTTTCTATGGCAATTTAAGACCCCTCCCACCTTTAGAAAGAGGGGGGGGGGCTTCCATAAAAATGAAACAGGAACTTCTAATAACTCAAGTACTAATCAAGTAAATGGAACCAAATTTGACAGGTGGAAGTACTTGAAGGCAAGCAATGTTTATTTGGTAGTTCGAGACCCCTCCCAATTCTAGAATGGGGGCTCCCATACAAATGAAACTGGTGTTTTTGTATAACTCGAGAACTAAACAAGCAAATGGAAACAAATGTTGCATGTGGAAGTTTTTGAAGGCAAAAAATGTTTCTACTGTTGTTCGAGACCCCCCCCCCCCCTCTGGAAGGGGGATGTTTCACACAAACGAAACTCAAAATTCAACGAAACATGAGAGTATATCATATTTATTATTCGATACATTATAAATGTTACATAATATGATTCAGTTTTGCAAATCACTAAGGCTCGTTTGATGTGTGCTTATTTGCAATCACAGTCCACTGTTTGATGGCATGTGGTAATTTCTGTTTGATGGCATGTGAAGTGTAAAGTTCGTTGGTAATATTATCTTCGAATTCCAATCAGTGTTTAAAAGTGTTTCTTGCGTTCTAGATAGAGTCCATATCATTCGATAAGAAACAAATTATTTTGAAGAAGTGTAAGTAAAATGTCGCAGCATATGGCTGCAAACTATATACGTGAGTTGCTCAAGCTTTAAGCTTCAGCTTTATGACGAAGTGAGGTGGCTGCACTAGCTGTTCCCCTGACCCCAAAACGGCCCCTTTCAAGGCCTCCAAAATAACTGAAAAAAAAAGTTGTTCGAAATGGGCGGTTGCGAAAAATATCGTGTGTCGAAGCCATAGTGTTTTCGACATTTGTACATTTTGCAGTGTTGTACACACATAGGCCTAGAAGAAATCGTATGCAATTGGTGGTGGATGACGCCAGTAAAAATGTCCTAAATGTCTATCCGCATAAACAATTACCATAAGAAGCACCTAACCACCAATTCGGGTTATCATACCAACTGTAACCGGTACGGTTAAACCATAGACTAACTCTAAGACCAGTAGGTCCCAAACAGATACGATTTTTTTCTTGGCTCAGTCAGTACTAGCACATCGGTCCCAAGCTCGGTCCCAAGCTTAATAATACGCCCCTAATAATGAACTGACACGAACACACTCTCAATTATTCTGTCAAAATAACACAGCAAATCAAAACAAACACAAAAAAAAATAATGATGTGAGGTTGGCACCATGAGTTACTCCCCACCAAGGGTTCCCCAAAAGAGAAAAAATATAAAACCACTTTTTTCCTATTTTTTTTTTTATAAAACACCTCTAAAATCGTTCTTTTATATTACATGTTTATAAGGGGAACCCGTTTAGTGTATTGCAGAAAATATTTGAGCGAAACAAATTTTAAAAACCCTTCAAAAAATAAGCCCCCCGGGGGGGAACCCATCCCCAACTCCACATAGCCCCCCGTTACCTTCGCGCACAACCCCCCTGGGCTGAACCCTGTAGTTTTTTAACGCAGATGTGCACCGGGCCTAACCCAAAAGCGCCAAGAGGCTCCAAAGAAACAAGTGCCATTCGAAAGGAATCCACAGAATACTTTTGTAATTAAGGGCTAGTTCCATGGCATATATTGTTGCACTAATTGAATTGTTTTGTTTCACAATGATCATTTTAATCTTTCATAAATTAATTTAAAAACTCAGCAATTTAATTTCAATAGAATTATAATGAATTCAAAGAAATATTTGTGTTCATAAATCAAAAGAAGAGAATGGGTTTCAAGTCGTTATTAGGGTCTTAGGTCCTTTTCTAATTTTTAGCACGATTCTCGTTCGTCAGCAGCGGTCAAGATCCGTTTGCGGCCTCTGCCTGTATCACTGCAGTCCTTGAAATAATCAAACGAGTGCCTTTTGTCACGTCTAATGAATTGAATCTGTGAATTCTTGCACTGGTCTGCTGTTAATTAAGATTCCATATCTTCCGAATTTTCGCGAGATTTCTGGTTTGTGTTATTTTAATTTGATCATTCAATTCTATTAGCTATTTTAGCTTAATTTTCTAAACGAATATGTTTCACTTGTTGCAAAAGACGACTGCTGAATTCAATAAACCATTTCTTTTCTTGCCCGTTTCAATCTTTTTCCACGTTAACTAAAGTAGTTTTGCCTGTCTTGATGAAACAGGATCAGAAATAAGCTGTGTACATTTGCTTTTGATTTTCATGGAGTGTTTTTGAACCATCATGCTTTCAGCCTGAGTACTACTAGTCCCAAGCTTGTCCTTGCCACTTTCCATCATCATTACCGTTTTATCGTCTTTCCTCTTCAAATTTGCAACCGAATTGCTGTCCATCTGCAGATCAACGAAAGCTTAAGGACCCTTGAGGTCGGACTGACATCCACCTTCCGTTGAAGGTCATGCGATACTTCACAAACCCTACAATCCCCCTCAAAACATCGCAACATACATGAAAAGCCGACCGACGTTTTGCGAAAGGGAGGAGCTTAAAAGGCATTTATATGCTTCGGAGGTAACGTTTTAATGAGAAATGTACTTTAATTGCGTGTGTTTTAGTTGATGATCTTCCAACACGTCGGATTCGTTCCCGTTCGCCTTTTTTTCCTTTGAGAGTTGTTCTTCACAATCAGCGCTCAATTCTCCCCGCATCCAAACGAATAGTTCGGCACAAACTTCTAGCCGTAATCAATCTCGACAAGCAGGTTGTTCGTTAAGGGATCAATTTCCGATTTCACTTAGCGCTCAATTTCGTGTTCCTATGACGGTTGAATGTTTCCGCAAACAATGGCGCTTCCAACTTTTCTTTCGCAATCAACTATCAGGGCTAACTAGATCCTCCACCCACGATGAAGGGGGGGCGCTCATTAACAACAACCAAAAACTCCGACAGGAACCAAGCTTGTTTTCCCCTGGATTTCGTGATTGTGCTGGAAATGGGTTAATTACATACGTGAGGGAAAACTATGATTCCTGTTGGGCTCTCGGCGTGCTCCAGGAGCAAGTTTCTCGTAATAGGTCTGTCCCATTTAGTTCTTTTTACTCCATCTCTGCAGCTTGAAATTCGAAAAAAAAAACCTATTCCAATCACACACAAAAATGCGATGGAACAGTTCTATTCCACCTAGTTTCCGCTCTGCTGGTGTTGTGATAATTTCGGTCCAACCCACTCCGCCTAAAAGAACATGCCACTCAACCACCCAGCAGAGCGCGTGCAGCCCAGAAAATGGAAGGTGGGCAATAATAACTGCACGGATAAGAACAAGTTTAGCACCTGGGAAAGTTTGCCGCGAGTTTTTTGTTTTCGGTTTTCGTTTTTTGTGATCGGTCGAGATAAAAAGAAGTGCCGGACTGGGTGGTGGTTTGGTGGCGATAATTAAAGGCAGTTTTCTGTTCGAAGAAAATGACCTGGGGGCGTGTCAAAATTGGATATTTGAGACTCTCTGTGTTTGCTTCCTTTTTCGTTGACAAATTTTAAGTCGCCTTGGCGGTTTGACTATTTTTGTATTATTTGCATACTATAATAGCCAAAACATACTCCTTTCTCTGTTTTAGGTTTGCAAATCATTTGACCAGCGCTTGACTGTGGATCGGAAGGTTGGACGTGGAACAAATCGAAAAGTATGCTCCCGACAAGTGGATAAGAAGGTGGTGACCATTATTGAGAAAAATCCCAATCTTTCTGTGCGAAATGTGAGTCGCAAAGTTGGGAAGTAAAAATCATACGTACGAAAAGTGAAGCAGAGGCAAGGAATGAAGGCGTACAAAGTGAATAAGGTGCCCGTAATGACAAGCAAACTTTCACTGCAAAACGTCATGCTTAGGAGCTTTACACCATTTTTTTGCAAAAAATTTCTTGTATCATAATGGACGACGAAACATACGTACACAGAAAAAAATCTTGTAGTAAAAAATACCATTTCACCCGACTATGCCTATCTTTAAAACTGCCATGAACTTTCAGTCAAATTTACTACGTTTATGGTACAACCTTCAACATTTGTGGTATATTTGACAGACCTCAAATTGATGTCAACCGCACCATAGTCGATCTAATCGCAGGCATGGTAAAATCAAACGAATTTATAGTCAGGTGCAAATTGTTGGTGTTTGCGCTTAATTTAACCCTCGAAATGGTAGTTCTACTGCGGTTTTGTTTTGCGTGTACCAATTTTAGTATATGTCCAGCCGTAGCTAGGACAGACGAAACATACGTACTCGAAGACTTTAAACAGCTTCAGGGTCTGGCTTTTTATACCGCAATCCAAAGGAACGCCATTGCCGAGCCTTTCCGGACAAAGAAGGTGTCCAAATTCTAAAAGTTTCGTCTCTATACAGGCACTATCAATAAGAATGTGTAGGAGAAATAATGTCTGCAAAAGCGGTTGCCACCGTTTATCAGAAGCCACGACACTCCAGTTCTATTTTCGCCTGATTTGGCTTCTTGTCACTAGGCGAAATCCATCCTGGAATGGTATAAGGTACAAGGGGTCAAATACGTGCAAAAAACAGCCAATCCAAAAAAAATGTCCAGAACTTCGCCCAATAGAGAAATACTGGGCTCTAGTTAAGCTGAAACTCTTCGAAACTAAGAAGAAAGAAAATGGTACCGATGATTTCCATAGAAGATGGAGAATCGTCACGGTGGGCGTATCTGAGGACAACACTTTCACAGCTAGGCAATCAAAGTGGTTCATCCCCCCAATTATTTCAATGCCCCGCAAAATACTTGATCTTTCAAAAAAAAAACAAACAAAATATATTGTTTTTTAACAAGCCGTTGTCCGCCCCACCACCACCTGAAGGAGATTGGAAAACTTCAAGAAGATTTATCGCGCCTTTGGTGTATGGAAAAAGAAGACTCAGAACATTTGTTATGCCACCGTCCGGGTCCGAGTGCTCGACACTGAAGAAGTCTGTAAGTCGCAGACGAAATAGGGCTATCCGTCAAAAGATAAGCTATCTGTAGTGAAATTTAACGGAATTTGTTTTACGGTCGCGCATGTCCGAGGTGGCCGTTCGGAATGAAGGTAATTAAACGCGACTCGTAATAATTAAAACAACTAAAACTGTATATTTAATTTATAAAATTAGACGGTACAAATAACGCGTGTTCGCGGTTCTTATGGCTTTTGTTCACTCTGGTCTGAATGACGTTTTTCGTTGGTGCTGTCATGGCGTCGACATGATGACAGCTTCACTGCCATCCGTGAGCCCAGTTGGAAAGTGAAACATTAGGGTGATCCAAGGTCCCAACATCTCCCCTCTAATACAGGAGGTACGGCTGAAATCGCTGAGGTTCTCTTCGAACGCGCGAAGAGCGGCGAGGAGCCTGGGGTGCTGGTTCAAGTTCAATGGCAGGCTGGAAGTCCAAAGTGACTGAGCGTGACGTAGACGCCGTAACTTGTGGAGAGCTTGATGAGGACGCAGATATGTACGATATAGGCATCGGTGACACTACCGGGGCAGGCATCCAGCTGTTGGGCGTCGAAGGCGGCAAAGATACTGGATTTTCTTGAGGTCCAATCAGCAACGGCCCCGGAGACACAATCTGCGAGCGATGTTTGGGTAGATTCCACGCATCAAGTAGGAAGTTGATGGGAAACTTAATGCGATTTTGTGTAGCAGCTTTGGCATGGCGATCAGCTGCAGCAGTCCTTGAGTTGGTTAATATGCGACCGTACAAGCTTTCGATTGTGGACCCAAACATTGTACATTACTGTACCGGTTTTCTCCAGTACAACTCCAGGTGCCCAGTGCGAGATGTTGTTGACGTAGACCTTCGCAAAAACTAAGTCGTCACGATGGTAGTCTTGTTTTACTTTTGGATTCGTTGGTTGATTATTCCGCGTTGAGTGGTCAGGCGGAGGGTGAAGTAACTCCAAGCACGTTCGGATTGGACGACCGAACATGATTTCCGCCGGCGACTTACAGTCTGGCGAAGGAATAAGCAGACGCTCGCCGAAGAGGATACAACCTTGGTTTATACGTGATCACTATGTGCAAACATTTTTAGTCCTGGAGATTGAAGGTGACAGCTCTATTGAAAATCCAACGACCCATTTCAAGAATGCCTGTTCCTACACGTACATTCTGAGCTCATCTTCATATACAATAAGCCCCGCATGAAAATCATCACACATCAAATGGATATGTGAAAAGTTTTCACACTTCCAGAATCAAAAATGGAAATTCTTGATCATGGCGTGTATATAGTTAAGGTATATTTTTGATAATATAAAACGACCTCACCAATGTTCCTTATATGATGCTGGAAAGCTCGTCCGGACACGGGAGCGGGTCACTAAAAACACACAAAAAAAACAATCCATCTCAAGAAACACGACCATAACACACTATGAGAGGGATTCCATTCACAACGTCCTACGCAAAGCACTCGGAAAAACTATAATTTCACCATTTATTTTGGTGGAATGAAGGAATTTTTTTTAATTTTATTTCCGCGAGAACGACGCAGCAAAAGCAAAACACGTCATTTTCAAAGCACGGCTTGCTGCGATCTCTGTGACGTGTTTTGATAAAGTACTGAGAAACTTTGTCGACGGATCGCAAGCCTCAAAGCAAGCGTCGGGCGGGTACTGTCAACCGTCAACTGTGGAACAAAGTTATCAAGAACATTAAGGCAAACCCCAACATCTCAGATTGCGATTTAATTAAAAAATTACGCACCGCACGCAGTACCGTGCAACGGATTCGTCTCCGGGAAGGCTTCAAGTCATACCGTGCCTGTAGACAATCAAATAGGGATCAAAAGCAGAACAATGTGGCCAGAATCCGTACCATGGACTATGAAACCTATGTAAAGGACGACTTCAAACAACTACCGGGACAACAATTTTACTTGGCTACGGCTCGGGGATATGTTCCTGCCAAATACAAGTTTGTGTTTGCAGATAAATGTGCACGTAAATACATGATTTGGCTAGGCAATCTGTAGCTGCGGTAGGAAGACCAAGGTTTTCATCACTGATAAGACATTTAATTCAGAGCTGTACAGAACGGAATGTCTCCAAAAGCGAATATTGCCATTCATCAGACTGGTTTCAGATTCCCCTTGACTGGTTGGGGTTTTCCCAGGATTTCCTCCTCTTGCCTATCCTGCATGGGGTAGTATGGTAAAGGGTTATGTGCCTGATCGGATACTACCATTCAATAATGCCCTCCGCTCGTTTTCAAACTTGATCTTTCAATTTTCAAAGCCTGCCGTTGCCCTATACGGAACTATCAATACACTTTCTCTTCATGTCTATTTCGTTCTAGCAATAAATTACCGTCCACTCCTAGCGCTTCGCATGGAGATGATAAATTATCTACTTCTGACAAACTTCATCAAAGATCGTTACTTCCGCGCTTGGGAGAATACAAAAACAACAATCAATGTGTACCACAACCCAACCTTATTCCCCAACCCCCCCCCCCCCCCCCCCCCCCAAATCGCTTAAGGCGGCCGCGCCCCACAACCAACAACCAAAAAAAATCCCAAACCAGAAAAACATGCCCCCTAGAACCTTCCCGAACCCTTTTTTTTTTCCAAACATTTATTTTTTTTTTGTATTTTCCCCCCCAAAGTTCACATAAAGTCGAACATTTTAGTTAAAACAGAGTACTATTCTGTTACTGTATATCCGAAATATGCGCAATAGTCTAAGGTCTGTATCCACATTAATCCGCACACCTTCAAATCATTGTAACTTTTGAAATATTGCACGTAGGAATGAAAAATTTCACTGGGGTATAGCTGAGAGTCTATGATGAAAAAGACTATGATTGATGTTTACATTTCATGTTTAGTATTCAAGATGGCGACGAAAGAAAAACAAGTGCGCGAGCGAATTTTGTACGGGCGTAAAGGATGTTCACGATGAAATTGCCACACACAAAATTGATTCGCAAAATTCGAGTTTTCATCCGATTGCCATCAAATTTTCAGGAATTGAGAAATAACTATTAAACTTCATTTTACCATTTTACTCTATTTTATTTACAGTCCATACGCAAATGCCCGCACCTTGGCCTTAACCCCGGCCATAAGATTCTGCACAACCTGTGAATCAACCGTTTTTTACATGTAAACCCATACTTTCTTCAGTTCCTCGACTGTCTTCACTACCTTAGGTCGTTTAAGAAGGTGCTGCTTCATAATCGCCCAGTACTTCTCGATGGGGCGGAGCTCCGGAGTGTTGGGAGGGTTGAACATTTTCGGCACGAAATTGACCTTATTGTCCGCATATCACTTCAGCACGTCCTTGGAGTAGTGGCATGAGGCCAAATCCGGCCAGAAGATTGTTGGGACGTTGTGGGCCTTCAGGAGAGGAAGCAGCCGCTTCTGGAGGCACTCTTTTATGTACACCTGTCCATTCATCGTGTCCTGGGTCACGAAAGGTGCACTCCGCTTCCCGCACGTGCAGATGGCTTGCCAAACCAGGATGGCTTGCCAAACCGTCAGCATGTTGAGGTACAACTTCCTGGCACGGGTTTTGGCGGACTTGTTCTCGTCGCGATTAGGGGCCTTTTGTACCTTGAAAGTTCGAAGCCCAGCCTTAGTTTTGGCCTTCTGGACAAAACTTCGGCTTAGGTGCAGCTTCTTAGCCACATCCCGAACGGAGGCGTTCGGATTTCGGTTGAAGGCCCCAACTACGCGGTTGTGATTTTTGGTGTTGTACGGAATACTTTTTCCTTCACTTCTGGGCTTCCGATCGGTGGTCAACCGTTCCTCGAACCGCTTAGTCACTCGCGACACCGTGGAATTCGCGATTCCCAACGTTTTAGCGATGGAACGATGCGAGAGATCCTTGTTCTCGTGATGAATGCGCAAGATTTTATCACGCACGAGCTGTTCTTTCGACTCCATTTCCGCGAGTTTTGATCACAGGACTTTAAAACTTGCAGGATGTAAATAATGCACTATGAACTAAATCCACTCAAGTTTTCATTAAATTCTACCCAACGAATAAAAAGTTAGAGCAATTTCATAGTGTGGCAATTTCATCGTGGACACCCTTTACGGCAAATCCTGACTTGTCAATACGGGACCTTGCAAAAACATTGCCTAAATCCACTGTTCACAATGTGCTCAAATCATTTTCGGAACGTTTGACGGTGGAGAGGAAACCGAGAAGTGACAAAAACATTGATCCTGTCATGAACAGAAAGGTGAAAAGGATATTAACTAAAAACCCAAATCTCTCCATTCGAACGGTGGCTCGTAAAATAGGGATGTCACCTGGTTTTGTCCAAAAATCAAAACAACGTTTGGGACTTAAGTCGTATAAAGTAAAAACAGTTCCAAATCGCAACGACAAACAGAACTTGGCAGCAAAATCACGGGCTCGACGTTTGTACTGCGAATATTTGACGAAGTTTTCATGCGTTGTTATAGACGATGAAACTTATGTCCTGGAGGATTTCAAGCAGCTTCCAGAGCTGGATTTTTATTCTGCTATGGCCAGAAATGCTACAGCTGAGCATTTCAGAACGAAGAAGGCATCGAAATGTTCCAAAAAATACCTTGTGTGGCAAGCAATTTGCACGTGTGGCAAAAAGAGTAAATCTTTCGTCACTACAGGCACAATCAACAAGGAGATCTATCAGAAAGAGTGTCCGCAGAAGCGATTGCTACCCTTCATCAAAAGCCACAAAGTAAAACCTTTGTTCTGGCCCGATTTGGCATCATGCCACTATGCTAAAACTGTGATGGAGTGGTACCAAGCAAATCAAGTGAACATTGTACCATAAACCTCAAATCCGCCAAATTGCCCAGAGCTACGACCAATCGAGAGATATTGGGCTCTGATGAAGCGGAAGCTTTGTGGAAAGAAGCAAGGAATCAAAGACATCAGACACTTCCAGCAAATTTGGACACAGACGGCTTCTACGATTTCTGAAGAGTCTGTACAAACCCTAATGGACGGAGTTTAGCGCAAAGTTCGAAAATTTTATGCAAATACCGATTAACTATGTTTTGTCTTCACGAATTGTTAAAACACATCCCATGAATCTGAAATAAACAACTACGATGGAAATATAATGCGAAATTTATGTTTTAAATCACAAATAGTCTGATTAAACAGGAGTTGAATCTTCAACTAGGATTCATTCAAACACAGCACGCGGTCCTTCCAATATGAAATCGAAAATTGAATGACGCGTTTTCAATCCCAATATTCTTGCAAAGGTGAGCACGCTGCTTCCAGGAAAAATATTCGTTTTATTCGTACCTCATAAACGACTCGCAATCTCCACACAATGCGTGGTAAACCGTGTTTGACTAAAACACAATAGTTACTATCAAAATGTAGTATCAGCTAGGAGTAGGTTGGTGATGCAGAATATCATAAAAAATTTCAACAAACTCGAAAAACTCCCAAACTGCATCCAAGAATCAATATCAATCCTTCATCAAATACACCCACCATCTCCGCCAGTGACACAAACTAATTAAAATCTTCAATGTGATAAGCGAACATCCTTATAATAATAAAGAAAAAAAAATCGCGCTGAGATCTTGATGAGGACGATGAACAGCCAGTGCGGTGTCACTTTTTAATGACACTTCGCTCCTTTTGATGATCAGCACGTACTTCACACCTCACCTCATGGGGCTTTGTTCTTTCCTTTCCGCCAATGTGGTAAAATTTATGAACACGTTGAATCGTTATGAGACACTCATCATCCCACCGCAAAGTTCCTTGTTTGTGTTGATTCCAACACTTGTCGGCAACTCACTTCCCCATCCTTCATGTTTGACGATTTCATCATCCGGAGCTATGGATGCCGGAATTTGTCTTTTGTATTTGAGTTTTCTTTGAGCTTCGTTCCACGACCAACTTCAATAGAATACCACCTCTTCGGTGGAGACCTCATAAAAGTGGGTGAGACATGTTCTACTATTTGCCTTTCCCCGAAGCAACCGAACACCAAACCGAACCGGCACCATATAGAGGGTAAGAGCAGAAATGATTGCATATTGCACGGTGCATAAATCTCACGCGCGCTGGAAGATGGAGGGAGATTGTAAAGTACTAGGTGCGACTTAAATTGCATCTCCTATTTGGAACGACAACGATCATTGTGTCCCCAACGGCGGCGGAACACATGACGACCGACGGTGCATCAACCTGCCGGGGCTGCCTTCCGATAGTATCGGCGTGCGATATTTGCATATGCAAATAAATGGCGGCCTAACGGGAAAGGACTTGCCCGACTGATGGAATGCCTGTGCCTGCTTGGATTTTTTCAACTGCGTTCGTACAAGTGGGGAGTTTTCTTCGTCTGTGTGGATGACGGTTCAAAGTGTGTACATATGCAAAATGATGTTTGTTGGTGTTTACGAGTGAATGAATTATGGAAGAGGTACCCTTTGAAACGCATTTCATCTTTGAGAGTCTTTAATTTCTCATATTTCTCATGCGTGTTTGTGTGATGCATGTCGTGTTCTTACCAACTGATAACTCACTTGTCGTGCCTTTGAATTTTCGGAAAAGAACGAAGGAAGAGCAACACAATCAAGTTGTGCTACTAATTACCCAACTGCCCTGTTTTCAACGACCAATTTAGGGATGATAAAGTATCAATAAGGAAGAACATAGTCGGTTTGTCCGTTTCCTGGGGAATAACCCTTTCGTCCACTTGCAACTTTTCCCAACTATCAGCAGTAAGGTTCAGACTTTCCCAGAAAAGTTGTTCTGCGCATTGCCTTGCCCGGTAATTGCCACAAGCTAGATACCCAATTAATATTTCCCGGTGGGAAAAAGTTGTGATTTATCCCTTCCGACATGTTCGTTGACGGTCCGGTCAAATCTGCTGAGCTTTCAGGACCTTGCTTCGTGTGGACCGTGTTAATTGGGGATAATGATTCCTCTAGTCGACCTTTCCAGCACTGTAATGATAAATCCTGTTCCCTGTTGAAAAATGGAACGATATCAAATTGAATTATTTAAGCTTTAATCGATTCCGAGGTCCCACTTTCCCCGTGGTAAATTATATCTGCCGAGGAAACAATAATCGAAAGCAACAGGAAACGATAAAACCCAATAAAGCTCAATGCCGTCTTGGATGGAGCGATGGCTTCCCATCGCATCGGTCGGCAACAACGCACTTACATCACAGCCTGCTGCCTAGCGCCAGTACACATTTCCTCCGATTTCCCCCGAGGGATCAATTTGAAAGTGGACCGGGAAACAAGGCACAATCATATCATCCAAACATACAGACTTTTCTCGATTTATATGCGGCCAAGCTCAAGTAAATAAATTGCTCGCTGCTGCAGTCGTTCACAACGCCATAGGAAGAACAAAAGTTCGATCTTCTCCGGCGAACTAGAGAAGGAAAAAGGGACCAC
Organism: Aedes koreicus; assembly: GCA_024533555.2. Classification (NCBI taxonomy): domain Eukaryota; kingdom Metazoa; phylum Arthropoda; class Insecta; order Diptera; family Culicidae; genus Aedes; species Aedes koreicus. Next base: position 824,177 of record JAHHFK020003995.1, on the reverse strand, counting down.
AGCCTTCCATCCTTCGGAGTCGCCACGGGGGATATCCGGCGAACGAAAGTTTGACTTTGCTCGAGACGAGACTAGAAGCTTTCTTCCTGCTTGTTTTTTTTTTGTTCCTCTTCAGTGCATCGTCAGTTCAGAACTCTCTGCCATAATTGGATATCGGAGTGAGAGCAATCTCAAAGCGACAGGGGACCTTTGAATGGTGAGGGGAAGTGGGGTTGGTAGTTGGCAACGAAAGCTCACGTGGTGGGAGGATAACAAACGGCAAATGGTCTTTTATAATCGTAATAGACTGGGAAATGGCTCTAACTTTTCCAACGCTTTTCGGATTCCATAGATGATGCGACTGTTTTGAGCACGAGACTTGAAAGTTGAATGCGCATTGTTGGGAAAAAAAGGGCAGTGTTGCCGGATTACAAGGCAATTTCATGTATTGAAGAATTCACTAAAATTTCAATATTAACAGAGTTTTCATCAATACTTAGGGAATTTGCAAACGTCTTAAATAAGGAGTGCTCAATTGAATTTATAAGGTCTGTATCCACATTAATCCGGACACCTTCAAATCATTGTAACTTTTGAAATATTGCACGTAGGAATGAAAAATTTCACTGTGGTACAGCTGAGAGTCTATGATGAAAAAGACTATGATTGATCTTTACATTTCATGTTTAGTATTCAAGATGGCGACGAAAGAAAAACAAGTGCGTGAGCGAATTTTGTACGGGCGTACGGCAAATCCTGACTTGTTAATACGGGACCTTGCAAAAACATTGGATTTGCCTAAATCCACTGTTCACGATGTGCTCAAATCATTTTCGGAACGTTTGACGGTGGAGAGGAAACCGAGAAGTGACAAAAACATTGGACGCGCTGATCCTGTCATGGACCGAAAGGTGAAAAGGATATTAACGAAAAACCCAAATTTCTCCATTCGAACGGTGGCTCGTAAAATAGGGATGTCGCCTGGTTTTGTCCAAAAACCAAAACAACGTGTGGGACTTAAGTCGTATAAAGTAAAAACAGTTCCAAATCGCAACGACAAACAGAACTTGGCAGCAAAATCACGGGCTCGACGTTTGTACTGCGAATATTTGACGACGTTTTCATTCGTTGTTATGGACGCTGAAACTTATGTCCTGAAGGATTTCAAGCAGCTTCCAGGGCTGGCTTTTTATTCTGCTATGCTACAGCTAGGCCTTTCAGAACGAAGAAGGCATCGAAATTTCCCAAAAATACCTAGTGTGGCACGCAATTTGCACGTGTGGCAAAAAGAGTAAATCTTTCGTCACTACAGGCACAGTCAACAAGGAGATCTATCAGAAAGAGTGTCTGAAAAAGCGATTGCTATCCTTTATCAAAAGTCACAAAGAAAAACCTTTGTTCTGGCCCGATTTGGCATCATGCCACTATCCTAAAACTGTGATGGAGTGGTACCAAGCAAATCAAGTGAACATTGTACCAAAAACCTCAAACCCGCCATATTGAGCAGGGCTACGACCAATCGAGAGATATTGGGCTCTGATGAAGCGGAAGCTTTCTGGAAAGAAACATGGAATCAAAGACATCAAACACTTCCAGCAAATTTGGACAAAGACGGCTTCTACAATTTCTGAAGAGTCTGTACAAACCCTAATGGACGGAGTTAAGCGCAAAGTTCGAAAATTTTATGCAAATACCGAATAACTAGGTTTTGTCTTCACGAATTGTTAAAACACATCCCATGAATCTGAAATAAACAACTACGATGGAAATATAATGCGAAATTTATGTTTTATTCAAATTTTAAGGGTGTCCGGATTATTGCGGATACAGACCTTATTACAAAAAAAGAGTATCGAAAATAAGTTATCCACATATTTTTCTTTCAAATCATATATAAAAATGATGTTTTATTCAAACAAATTGATGATTCTTTATTGTACGGGATTGAACTTGAAAATTGTGAACATCGGATCAGATCAATATTATTCTTTTACGAATTCAGAATTTTCGATCGAACACTTTTCATCAAGTTCCGAACAAGTGTTTCATAACATTTTTAGGACGCCTTAGCCCAAATTTCCTGCAGCCCAAATTGAACTCCTGCATGTTCTCAGCTGCTTTATCAGTCTTTTTGAAGCCCCTCTTCACAATCGCCCAATAGCGTTCGGTGAGCCGAGGCTGAGGCCAATTTGGCGGATTGATGTCTTTCTCAACGAAATGTATTCCCTTCTCCGTGAGCCAATTGAGAGTTGTATTGGCGTAATGCGCCGACGCTAAATCCGGCCAAAACAGTGGAGGGGTACTATGCTTCTGATAATAAGGCAGCAACCTCTTCTGCTCTCTTCCCCAACCTCTCAGATCGGTAGATTTTAGCATTGATTGTAGACTTCATACCGCAGGATCATATTGCTTCCCATACCAGCACTATTCGACCAAAATTCTCCACATGAATCGACCTGTCTGCATCGCTTACTTCTTCCCCTACGACGGCAGTGTAATATTCTGGACCTGGATGGGTTTATGAGTCCTCTTTGACTTTGGTCTCGTCGTCCATCAGAATACATCCATCCGGTCGCTGGAAAACTCGCGAATACAATTTCCAGGCCCTTGTTGCTGCGCGTTGCTTCTGTTCTGCACTTTGTTTGGTGATTTTCTGCTTCTTGTAGGTCTTCTGGTTGTTCCGTTTCTTCATACGTTACATCATTCCGACTCTGGTTCCCGCTTTATTTAAGATTTGTTCATCCGATTTAGAGGTACCACTTTATGATCCAGTTTAGGGTTGGAAGATCCTGATTTTCTGCCTCTTCCTGACAGTGCATCCAAAGAACAGTGGTCCCTAAACTTGGTTATGCTGGATTTTACATTCCCGTGTTGAATTCCAAAGCGTTTCACCAATTGTCGCACACCCTTTTCACGTAGCCATATAACACATTAATTTTCACGTCATTTTCAATGCACGACATTTTTTTTTTTCTTTATTTTACGTCGGTCTATTTCCTTACATGGTGACAATCACCGACGCCAGGAAGACGACTCCACCACCTGGACCCTACCTAACGACTCATGAATATGAGCCGGGACCAACGGCTTTACTTCCCTTCCGAAGGGAGACGTGACCAGATTTTTTCGCCTCAGAAAAACCACCGACGTCGACTGGGATTGAACCCAGACCCACTGCGGTGCCAAGTATCAGTCACGCTTACCACTACACCACCGACGCTGGCGATGCGCGACATTTTGAAAACGAAGAATTTAAACCGTGTAAACAAGTATCACAGTATGACAGCATGCTATGATGAACACATTAAAACCAGCACAAATACACGCATACAAATGTACGTGGATAGCTTATGTTCGATACATTCCTTAGTTTCTTTTAGATATTGCTCAATTTGCAACCTTTTCTATATCTGTGCCCGAAATTTTTTCACAGTTGCATCCCACTCTAACACAGACGACGCTGTCCACAAAGTTAATGCCATTAGGCTTAGTGACGTTTAACGCACGCACACTACAGCGCCATTTTGATGAAAGAAGTGCAAGTAAGAAGGAAAATCATTTGGAGGAAAACAAACCATCATTCCTCTGCATGTGCCAGAAAGGGAAAGGTGAGTCAACGTCAAAAAGCCTAATGGACGAGGCAGGTCTGTCGAAGTTCATTTGTTACCTTTTTTCTTTTTCCTCTATTCTTATGATGTCTCACTCATCATTGCCATGGGAGCAGAAAAGGTACGAACGAAGTGGAAGAATTCCGTTTGCCCACCTGCCATGGGTGCATCGTTTGCTTGTTGTTTGACAGTTGCTTGTTGTTTGAATACCGCAACCGGGCAGCTCCAAGCGGCTGCGCCATGACGACGCCGGTCCAGCGGACCCTAACGCCGACTATTAGCGAGCAACCAATTTGCCGTGCTCCCGGTACAGGAGGTGCCAAAGAAGATAAAGGTCCCCCCGCTCTTCACCACGTCAAAGGACATCGCTGCACTCAGGACCGAGCTTGCAGCCATCCAAATTCATCCGCTGTACAAGCTGTGCAGTACGGGCACAAAGATTATGTGCTCGACGGAAGCTGACTACCGTGCTGTTGGCGCTCACCTAGTCGCCAAGCAACACGAGTTCTACACTCACGACGCACCCGGAAGCAAGCCGCTGAAGGTGATTCTGCGCGGCCTTCCGGAATTCACTCCGGAGGCAATCATCGCCGAGCTGCAAGCGGTGGCACTGAAGCCTCAGAAGGTGTTTCCCATCAGACGCCAGCAACAGGGAAATCATCGGGACCAACTCTATCTGGTCCACCTTGAGAAGGGTTCCGTCACGATGGCGGACCTGATGAAAACGCGGGCCCTCTTCAACATTATCGTCGAGTGGGACCGGTATCGCCCGAAGCAGCACGACGTGACGCAGTGTGGCAACTGCCTTGCGTTCGGCCACGGAACTCGAAACTGCCACATGAAACCGCGGTGTGGCAAGTGTGCCGGAGCGCACGCCACCAAGGATTGTGCCCCGATGGACGAAGGTGCCCCACTGAAGTGCGCCAACTGTGGCGCAAATCACGAGAGCAGCAATCGAGCCTGCCCCAAACGTGCGGAGTTTTTGGCGATCCGCAAGCAGGCATCCACCAAGTCCCGGCTTGGTCAACGCCGTCCGCCACCTCCGATGAACGAGGAGCACTTCCCGAAGCTCCGGTACCAAGTGCCAAACCTGCCGCCGCTCTATTCAAACCACCGCCAGACCAACCACCCGTCAGCCTCCGTTCAGCAACGATTTGCGGCAGCCGCCGCCGCCCCCACGCCGGCTCCCCCTCCAGGCTGGTGCAATCCGGGTTGCAGTACCTCCACGCAACCACCCGTCGATGGACAGCTCTACGACTCGGAGCAAATGGTGGAGTTCGTCCAAGAACTGTACCGTCAACTACGTTCCTGCCGCTCGAAGGAGGAACAGCTCAAAGCCGCCACATCCGTGACGATGACGTTCATATTCAAGTATGGACCGTAAACGCACCATCAGCATTCTTAATTGGAATGCTTGTTCCATCCGGAACAAAATAATTGAGCTCGGTGACTTCCTTAACAGGAAGGACATCGACATCGCCATCGTCACGGAGACGCACCTCAAGCCTGAACTTAGCGTCTCCATCCCAGGCTACCGGATTGTGCGACTTGATCGTTGCGGCTCTGATGGAGGAGGAGTCGCGATCGCCCTGCGCAACAACATCAACTGCCACATGCTTCCGAGCTTCCAGCTGCAGTTTATCGAAGCCATCGGAGTTGAGGTCGAATCTGCCGTCGGCCCTATCACCATCATCGCGGCCTATTGTCCCAAGCAAGCCAGCACCGCCAACGGAACAACAACGGTCCTACGAAACGACATCCGCAAGCTAACTCGGAGGCAGGGGCAGTTTATCATCGCCGGCGACCTGAATGCGAAACACGAAACCTGGGGGAACACCCGGCGCAACCGAAACGGCATCATTCTACAGGAGGACCTGGAAGAGGGCCATTACACCATCCTGGGCCCGGATACTCCCACCCGGTTGAGCAGATCCGGGGCCCACTCAACAATCGACATCTTCCTCACCAACATGGGGAACAACATCGCCCAGCCGGTCGTGCACCAGGAGCTCAGCTCGGACCACTATCCAGTGGTGGCCGAAGTTGGCTCCTCGGTCAACCGGCATCGAATCACCAGACGGAACTACCATCGCGCCAGATGGGAGAGGTTCCGACAACACGTTGACGACAACATCGATTTCGACATGCACCTTGAGTCGGTTGATGACATCGAACGGCAGCTGCAGAGCATCGAGCAAGCGATCTCCCAGGCCCGGGAGCAACATGTCCCAGTGATAGATCAGGTGAGCAACTCTGTACCCATTGATAGACCCACTAAAGAACTGATACAATTGCGCAACGCCACCCGAAGGCAATACCAGCGAACTGGTCTGCCTACCTTAAAAATTCATTGCAATCGAATGACAAAAATTATTAAGGCCAGAATGGTGGACCTCAGAAATAACAATTTTGCCGACAAGATCCGCTCTCTCCCAGATTGTGCAAAGCCGTTTTGGAAGTTGACAAAAATTTTAAAAACTAAACCAAGGCCCATTCCACCGTTGATCCCACTAGACAGCAATGGCTCCAAGGATCGCTTGATAACTCCTGCAGAGAAGGCTGCTGAGATAGGTCAACACTTCGTCAGCTCCCACAATCTCGGACAAAACATCGTCAGTCCGCACGAAGCTGCCGTTAGCGAGCTTGCAAACAACATCCATCTAAGTCCCAACGACTTCTCGGAAGAGTTGGAGATCTCAGCTGACGAATTGTTGACCTATATCAAAACGTCAAAGAACATGAAGGCCCCAGGTTTCGACAACATCATGAACTTAGAGCTTAAGCAATTGAGCCCCCAGTTCTACGTTCATCTGGCGTTGATTTTCAACCAATGCCTGCGACTTAGCTACTTCCCCTCGTGTTGGAAGTCAGCCAAAGTCATCCCCATCCAGAAACCTGGGAAAGATCCTTCCTCTTCCAAGAGCTATAGACCAATCAGCCTTCTCTCAGGATTATCTAAGCTGTTTGAGAAAGCGATCTACCGTCGGCTTCTTTCATCTGCCGACGAGCTCAACATCTTGCTCGACGAACAATTTGGCTTCCGACGTGGTCGTTCAACAATTCACCAACTTAATCGAGTCATTAACATCCTCAGACGGAACAAGTCTGTATCAAAATCATCTGCCATGGCACTTCTCGACATCGAGAAGGCCTTTGATAACGTGTGGCATGATGGCCTGGTGTACAAGCTAAAACGATACAATCTTCCCATCTTCCTGGTGAAGATAATTAAAAATTATTTGTCGGACAGGACATTCCGTGTTTCGCTGCATGGTGCAGTTTCCGATGCGCAAGAGATCTCCGCCGGCGTTCCGCAGGGAAGTATACTAGGTCCACTTCTGTTCAACCTTTTCACCTCGGACATACCCCCGCTCCCTGAAAATGGATCTCTGTCGTTGTTTGCCGATGATACCGCAGTCGTCCACAATGGTAGGGTAACAAGAGCGCTTACCGCGAAACTGCAACGAAGCCTGAATGTCCTGTCAGAATACTTCACTGAATGGAAGATCTGTATCAACGCAGCAAAGACCCAGGTCATCCTATTCCCACACTCCAATTCTCCCAGACTTGTTCCGCCTGAGGATTGTAAAATAAGCCTGAACAACACAACGGTGGAATGGACCAATTCAGCTGTCTACCTTGGCGTTTCCCTAGACAGCAAGCTTATTTTCAGGGAGCAGGTTGACAAAACTGTCACAAAGTGTAACGTTCTGTTGAAGCTACTGTACCCATTGATCAACAGAAGGTCTACATTATCCCTGAAAAACAAGCTTGCTGTCTACAAGCAAATCATACTCCCGGTCATCGAATACGGCATGCCAGTCTGGGAGAGTTGCGCAAAAACACATCACCTGAAGCTTCAGCGTGTTCAGAATAAGTTCCTCAGGATGATCCTTAACACCCCTCCGAGGACAAGAACAACTGAGGTCCACCGTCTGGCCGAGATAAAGTTACTCGAAGAGCGATTCAGTGAGTCTATCAATCGGTACAGAGCACGCTGCCTGACATCGAATCACCAGATCATCCGGAATCTGGTTCCCCACCCTTAGGCTTTTCAAATTGTAGTTGTAGTTGTAGGTTAAGTAGGTTATCAAATAGAGAGAGAGAGAGAGAGAGAGAGAGAGAGAGAGAGAGCGGATTACCTTTCTTGTCAACTCTAACCCAAAGTACATATTTTACAATATCCGGCCGATTTTGGCAACAAGATCATTCATTTAGTTTCGTTCGTTTGTTTCTTTGTTGAAATAATGTCTAACTTAATTACTTTTAAAACACTTTCGATTGCCCATTTATGGTACTATTAAATAACAATGAATCAAACAACTGCTTGAAACTGCTAATTAAAAAAAAAAACAATGTGCAATTAACACAATGTGCTCTAAATTTACTAGCAGAGCAACTTTTTCCAAACAAATTTAGAATGAAAAGTAATGAGCATGACATTGACAGTAGCTTTCTTCTTGGTTCATGCGTGTGTTCTCGACTTGTTGTGGAATTTATTTGATTGGTGGAAATTCCTGAACCTATTTAACTTATTCTTGTTTTATGCTATTGTCATGCAAAACAGTAACCGAGTGCTTATGTACGTATTTTATCCGATGATCCGTTTTGTTACAAGCATTCTTTTATTCTTGAATACGCGCCGAACCATCGCACATAAATTCGGCGACGGTTTCAGCGTTTTTCTCCCATAGAAACGGAAAAAAAAACTTTGAGGTAGCTCATCGAAGCTTCTGGTCCGCCTCTAAGCATCTTGCTATGAGGTACCAGGTGAGTTTTTATCGATTGCCTGTCGATCTGCTAAATTTGGAAGATGTCATCATTAAGATATCTCAAATTATAATAATCCGTCCAATGTTTCACAAAACAGCGATTGGCTATAATGAAAGGACCAAGTCACCTCCCTTGGTGCTAAACCGACGAGCCTGCACATCAATAGGAGCATAAAGTTGCCAGAAGGCACGAAATGCATCTACGCACACTGGATTCACATAGATTATTCTAAAGAAGTTTCTACTTGATTGATAGAGTTGTAAAAATTGAAAGTTTACGAAGAAAGAGTTTGCTTCGAGCATCGGCAGTGAAAGGTCGTGGCGATGCTTTATTACGCACTATTTTGCTATCGGCCATGGCGCGTTTTGTATTGTTTCGGTTATTTATAATTCGGCGATGCGAGTGATCGAGTAAGCACAGAAAAAAAACAACAAAAATGTTTTCTGGTGAGATGTGGTAGTTCGACAGAAGGGGAGCCCGGCGATGGGGATCACAATTATTTGTGATCCATAATATTGGTTGGAAGCTCGTCGTGCCACCATATCCCGGAGCAAATAAACCACAAGCTAGCAAACATCAAAGCTGAATAGCTATTTGTTCAGTCAAATTTGGAGAAGTTGTTCTGCTATATCTTCTAGAAAGCTGAATAACTTTTTCAAATGTGTTTGAACAAGCGGTTATTCGACGCTGATGTTTGTAAGTTATCTCATATGGTGAGTGATTCCAATAGCATCTTTCTGTTAGTATAAATAGGTTCAAATCAGAAATCGGTACTAATATTTAAATGTTTTACTAAACGCCGCTTGAATTCAGCTTATCGTTTACTAAAAAGAACCCTGCTGCCACCCAATCTTGTTATCCAATATCCCAGTGATTTCTCGTGGAAAGGCAGAGGCTGTCTCGGCTTTCAATCAAACGAGTCTCACACATTCCTACCCTTTTACTTATTTGACCTGCATGCGGGCGAGGCAGGCGCTGGTTATTGCCTTAGTTTGGGATCACCAGTTTTTACACATTGAGGATGTATGCTAATCCTAAACATCATCTGTTAGTTCTCTGTGTAGTAACAGCTGATCTGACAGCAACGGAGTAGCAATCTCGGGCGGTCAATCATGCTCGTGTCTTGCATGTAAGAATACACCCAGGTAACCAATAAGCAGGTCCAAAGCGTATTTACAGCAACCAATCAAGCAATTAAGTCGCCATAAATGCAACATAAATGCCACTTTTGGCCCCAATATACGGCTGCTTTACTGCAATGCTATGATAATGCTTCATTAATGCTATTTTGCATTCGAAATGCTTATTACAGACTACAAGCATTTAAATAGCATTTGAAATGCAACTTTACAACAGATAGCATTCAAGATGCTGATATAATGCTAATATAATGCTTGTAGCATGAATGAAATGCAGATTTAGGGTTGATTTACTGCATATACTAATGCTTATTGGTTACCTGGGCAGTACCGTAAAAGGGGATAACATTGACCGGTTTGCCCATATCATCAATAGTCCACATAACCATTTTTCGTTGACACACTTTCTAGCTATCAGTTATGTTTCTTAATATAGTATTTTTTGGCTTCCGAAAGCTATAACATTGGTTTAAATATTAAGTTTTTTGATTGCCAAGAACTGAAAGTTGAATTGAGCATAGCTTTTTCATCTATCGGCTCGTGGGGGAAAAAAGCAATAAATGCTTGTCTAATAGTTAACATAATAGGTTAAAGATATTTTTTTATATACGTTAGGTTTGCTAGGTTGGGTTCTTGATTACAGGAAAAAAAATTGTACTAAAATTCGTAGCCTTTCCTATTTAAAAATATATCTCATTGTTGTCCACTTTTTGCGCTTTTTTGCTACAACTTGTCACAAAATCGAGGCAACTTCGCGCTTTTTCATTGAGGCAAAGCGGGAATAATACAAACATTAAACATAAGTAATAAACAATTGAAACAAACACAAAAAAATTAAAAATAAAATCAAAAGTTAGGGGGGGGGGGGGGAAACGGCCCTCCCCCCCCCCCCCCTTGGCTACGCCTAGTTTACATGGACTCAATTTTAAATTTAAAAATGAAACTATTAGTAAACAATCTTCTAAAAACATTTAGTCTGATACAAGATACTTATTCTTGGTTTTAAAACACACAATTTGTACTGTGCATCAATTCAAACATACCATAGGAGTAGGCTCAATGTTCCAATAACAGCATGTGTAACAAATATGTAACAAAAGGTAATGTAAAGTAACATAACAATGAGAATCATCGATGCCAGATTATTTTGTTTTACGAAATGTGTTAGAAATTGTAATTTAGATAAAAATCTTTTTTTTTTTTTGACCCTCATGCCTCATGTTGTAATGTTGGTTGGTCATCAAAATAGATACATTGTTACAAATATGATAAAGTGCCAAGAACAGTCGTAAATCTATTCCTTTTCCGACACCCTACATTATTGGCCTTCCACTAAACCAAGATTCTGGAATACAAATGCTCCCCGGAATCGTACTGCCTGTGCCGTACAAGCAGGCTATGCTGAAGCATATCTCCATGACATACTATAAATGACAAAATGCAACTGACGGCGCCCATCGATACCGTGTCATCCACAAACATTCAGGACGAAAAATGTCACAACGAAAGCTGCTCTCTCTCTCTCTCTCTGTCTCTGTGTGTACAAAGTCGAATAGAAAGCGATGATGCATGGCTGCAGCACAAATGGGATGACATATTTATAGGTCGTCGTCGGTATTGTGCATCGTTGCAGCAAGGCACAGTCAGGAGGCGGCACAACGTCTCAATTTAATAGCATGTATTCATGCAAATGTGACCACGTCGGCCTGGCTGTCGATAGTCGAGAAAGATGCAACTCCGGGGCATTTATTATGCTTTATGCTTTGCTGCTCGAAATGTCACCCACCTTCGGCGTCGTCGTCGTCATCGCCCGGGCCTGCATTAAGTGAGAATCGAATCGAGAGGTTTTACTGTGCTAGAACATTGATTTGCGCCGTTGACGTCGACGACGGTACCGAGGTCTGCCGTACACATGACGCACCAGAAAGACGATGAAGACGCCGACCGACGACAATCCTATTCTTCTCGATACACAGTCGGCTTGTTTGTACAAACTAAATTGTGTGTGATTCATCTTCCCAGTTCATTGCGGCCACATCCCGGATAGTTTCGTCCGGAGGGAGGCGTCTGTCAAATCATCATCTTTACTCTCCAACGCTCGGCAAACGTGCAAGCATAGCAACATATGCTGGGAAGGGTGGTGAGAATAAGACTCAACGAACACCGGCGTCGTGCTCGTCTTCGGTCGTCCACCAATTGACACAGACGTTTGCGGTTTTCCAAAGCCGCGTGCAGCAAAGTAGAGACGGAGACCGGCTTTTGTCGGCATTTTGATGGCCGGGATTGGTGTCCCACGTGCATTCGTTGGCTACTGTTCCTTATCCACCGTCATACGTTATAAATGAATGAATTCTATTGCAGAATGGTCGAAAGGCTTAATTGCTCTTCCGGGGGTCTTTGTGATAGGATTGGAGTTGGTGGCCAGGCTGAAACGTAGCTTATAGACAGATCGTTGACAAAATGCAACGGAGCATCAAACAGCGGCGGGGAACCGAGGATGGCGTCTTTTATTTGAATGGAGGATGCAAAATATGTGTTGGCCGAAGTGCTTGCCTGCTCGCTTGCTAGTGATATAATCTATCTATATTTACACTTGGCGGTTGGTCAGGATTGTCTTCGTTTGGGCATGGCACACACATTGCGGTAGGTTATTGATTTGGTTTTAATTAATGGTAAGTGAAGATGCCGACCTGCGGTTGACCAGTGCAATTTGTGTGCAGGATTGAAAACCCGGCTGGGTGTTGACATAGCTCATAATCAATTGAGATGTTATGAGATTTGGTTTGAGAGCCGTAATACAACGAGTAGACATTGTTGAATCTATTGATGGCAAGGCAGTACATTGCACAGGAATTTGTAATCCACGAATGTCACTATATTGCACAACATCGAGTTGAAATTTTAACTATGTGTATTCAGAGACAATCAATTCTAATTTCTACCTTATCTTCTGTCAGGAAATATCTTTTTCAGCTTGAAAGTTCTACGTCAGACCTTAATCAGCTTGAAACAACTGTTCTTCCAGCGGCCTCATATTCAAAAACTTGTAGTTGATAGGGATCAGGTTTGCAGGCAAACAGGTTTTTATTGTTAGTAATATTATTTCTGTTTCTTATTTTTTGACGTAGGACTCCCAATTAACAATTTTAGTTTTATTGCAGCCGTATAGCACTTCTCACGGCTTTGTTGATAAAACTACAATCAAAACTGTTTTGTCTACCAACACCTCCTCTATGCTTCTTTAAAGCCGAAATTTGTACAAAATGGCCCACTCTATAGACGGTTGTGAAAACAAGTTAACAAAACCTTTATAAGAACATAAAGATTTTGAAAATGTTCTAGTAAAAGATGTTATGACCACTTGAGAACCTCCATAAAACCTATTGGCTGCCATGAAAACCAGAATGTGGCCAAATAGCCACAGCTGTCAAACTTTACTGTGAAATCGAAGTTGGTTTTTGTTGTTCGGCTTTGTTCGATTCTCTGCTGTATAAAAAAAGGTCTAGTGTTGCGGGAAATTTTGATTGATGGCAAAATATCCAAAACAAACTGTATTTTCTACAGCGTATTATGCTCCAAATTATATGCGCATTTATTTTTATTGTGAATATTGGCACAATAAGAGCCGAAAATTAATGCACCTCGGAAATTATGTGAATTTACAACAACATAAATCAAATTAAAACAAATACATTCGATAAATTAATCATGAATTTCCTGACAATTACTTGGAATTGGATGAGATTATTTAAAAGAATGCCGAAATTAGTCTCCGATCTACAGTTTATTTGCACACCATTGAAAATTTGATGCATTTATTTTTCCACATTTCAATTATTTCCTATATTTCAGTATGGCGATTGGAAAAAAATCACAGTTTTGCCATAAAGCGAATTTTTCTTCGCAATGACTATTATAAAACTATGTGGTCTTATGGTGACTTCCTTCAATGCCAATTTGCCGTTTAATGCATTTACTGAAGGCAAAATGGTTTTAAAATGCTTTTTCAAGTGACCATAATAAATCGATTGGTATAGGCACTGCTAAAATACGGACATCTGGCAGTAATGCTTCTCTAAAATGTTAAAGACTTTGTTCGCATTCAAAGAAAACCAGAAGAAGATGGAAACTTATTAAAAAAGAAAAATTATATACATTGTTTCTACCGCACAATTCCGTACAAATTCAGTAGACTTAACACTTAAGAACGTGAGTTTTAATGGAAATGTACTAAGCTTGAATATTATTTTTGAAGAAATAGTTACTTAAAAATTCAAAGAACTTCTAGCTAGGGTATGTGTCCCTTGACTCAGCCTATTATGCAACGATCGATTACATTTTTTATTATAACTCAAATTGTTGAAGCTGTAAGCGAGATTCAACTAGTTATACACTTGCTAAGATAAGTTTGATAAGACATTTGGTAGTATGTATCACAAAAAGTTACACAACTCTTTTTATGAAGTCAGAAACTTTCGAGGGACATGGATTTAATGTCGGTCTATACGCACCAAATTGGGTCTATTTATGGATGCAACTTCGTCCCATTCGATGAATTTATTACTAAATGCAGTCTTTGTACGGTTTTTTTTTTCTAATTTTATGAATTAAGCCATTGCCAGGTGTATTCGCTTTACTTTACATAAAATTTCACAAAACAAACTAAAATAAAACTGCTTCTAAACACTTAGTTGATCTTCATATATGATTTATCAGCCATTGAATAATGAAAACATTAGAATTCTTTATACAATGATTTTGTTCCTTCGGTTTGTGTTAAGATGGGCCACTTGAATATAAACAACCTCAAACCCATGCATTTCCACTTCAAATTTTACCAACAACAACCTTTTTACTACGTTATTGATACAACAGGCCATAGTTGGGAACATACAAAAAAATATGTCCCCAACATTGGGTCTACGATTTTCTTGTAAAGTCATTGTTATTTTAGCTATGTGAACAGTTAGTTTGTAACGTGTATCTATTTTCTGTTCATCCAGACTGCATTACTCGCTATATCGATTCTATTAAGCCATGTTTAGATCACTTGAAGATCGTGTAGATCTTCTCATCATCTGTTCAGCTTAACGAGTGAAATCATGATGCCCCAATAGTTCAAGAAATCGAAAATTACGTGGAAGTGAACAACTATAAGTTGATTAATATTATCTCAATTGCTTCGGATTACATCGGTCATCCAGATAGCAACATGATTTTGGTGATTATCGCTAAATTAATGACATATTTGGTACATAGGCCGAATGAAGGTGATAGGCTAACATTAAATCCCGTTACCCTACTTCTGCCAAAATTTTAAAGTTCAGCGGAATTTATTTGATCTTCAAGAACATAAATATGTATAAACCAGAGTTCGAGTTTATTGGGGAAGTTTGCTCATAAAACCTCCCCCCCCCCCAACCGTCCCCCCCCCCCCCCCCCCCCCCTCCACCCCCCATCCCAATAAACCCCCCCACCCACAAAAACCCAAAACAGAAAAAAAGAAACATACATACACACCTCCCCCCCGCCAACAAAACCCCACACCAAAAAAAAACAACCAATTTTTTTTATTAAAAATAACACTTAAAAAGGCCAATTTTTTTCCAAAAAAAAACAAAAAACACCTATAAATTCCCCTTTCCCCCCCAAATTTTTTACACCCCCCCACTTAAAACACAGGTTCGTTTCCTATGAGACTGATATGGTCCGCATATAATTTTCAATGGGGCGAGAAATGTCATTCAAGTGTGTTTTCACTTTGCCATACACGTTAATTCTAAGGTAGTCATTTTTTGACTACATTCTATGCATTTTATGGAACATCCTCCATACGTCAACAAATGCCTACTTTTTAATCCCAAAAAATGAATAATTTTTAGTCCTTTTATTATTCCAGTGTGATAGAAAAAATGCATAAAAACAACGCTATCAACAAAGCGAAAATAGCGATTTGTGCTAAATTACCGACTTTGCCTAAACGTAGAAGGAAAAATTAAACAACTGAAGTTCTTGCAAGCAAAACTTGAATCCATGGACAAGCTACGAGGCAAGTAATCTTTAATTGATTATGTATATAGTTTAAGTTATGTATATAGTTTTCACGTCAAACCGGATGTGCGCCGTTTCGGAGTCAATGAAAACTGATTCAGATTCAAATTGATCATTTAGATTAATCAGCTTGGCCATTTAAATGAAATGTATTCTTAAGTTTGTATTTTTAGAGCCATTATCTAAGACCAGTTCAGTGCCAACATTTCAAAAGGAAGGATCTGCTGTAAACAATTACTATAACAGGTAGCTTGCTCGGATATGAAAACTTTCTCCGGCAAATTAACAATCCCAACTGCAAGAAGAAACATTTTGCTTTATGGTGTATTTTATTTGCATCGTGGATTACAAAAAAAGCAGATATTAACTTTTGAGATATTGGCGCTGAGTTTCTAATGTCTTCATTTCATAAAGTGACTAGTTTCTACACACAATCACATTCTAAAAATGCATACTTTCGAATCTATTTCTCATGCTGCAAAATGCCTAGAATTTGTTCACTTTTTGATGTATAAGCTTTTTAGGCATTTTTGCATAAAACCTTTTTAGGCATTTTATGCATAATTCCAGTCTTCAAGCAAAATGCCTACTTTGAAGTCATAATTGCATACTTCAGATTAACCGTGTATTCTATCCATCTTCGCACTTAAAACGAATTTAATAACCGTGCGCAAAAAACAATCAGCTGCTTTATCGTTCTAGAAGAAAACAAAAACTGCAAAATGGAGAAGCAAAGTGAAGTTTACTGAGTGGTGGTTGAGGTACTTGGTTTGCCACCGGAGGTAACTGAATTTTTTGAAGGTAATAAATTACTATAGATGTTCTTCTTTGCCATGTTAACAGTGTTTACTTTGAATGTTTCAGATATGCCGAGAATTTTTTCAATTTCCGCAGAAGAGCTGCTGAACGCGATAGCTTCAAAAAGTTGGGATAGTGATTGCACGGACACTATCTTCAACAAACTTTACGACTGGCGGTCGAAAGAGGTTGAGAAAACTATTCTCGGCGATTTGAGTCTCCCTCTTGAATTCCTGAAGTGCTGGCAAGGTAAGTTCTATGAATTTTCTTTATATTCATGCTGTACAAAATAATGTTTTCCTGTTCGCAATTATCTTTAACAGGTTGCGGATTTTCAACTGAAGAGTTGGAGAGGGTGACCATTGATGAGGTTTCGTTGCTGCTTTCCCAATCTCAGACTACCTGGAACGTTGATGAAATATTTCGCAGGATTTTACGCTGGAGGGTACAGAAGGTATGTATTGCGTAGGTGGTTGAACGCAGGATAATCCGTTGACTGAAAATCGATTTTCTCCTGATCCGTGTACGTTAAACTTTTAGTTTAGTACAAATAAAACCTCTTTTATTCACACATTTCATTTTATTACATGAAAAGATACAAAAAATCCAATACTAACCTTTTTATGAAAAAATAAAATCCATGCCCCTTTTCACATAAAACGTATTAAAAAACTCATTTGAATTTTGCTAGGACACTATAATTAATATCTATTCAGCTGTTGCACTTAAAGACTATATATTTATTGCACATATGGTTAATTACTCTATGGGTCATGAATAGTTTTACAGAGCAATAACTTTGCACTTTGCCCAAATCTATAGGTGATTGCACTTAAATATAAGGTGCATTGTTTTTTGAGTGTAGGAATCAATAGAATCAATATCATTTACTATAGGGTGTTTCTAAAATAAAATGGGATTACAGCAAAACAAATCAACCAAATCACAGCATTTATTTTTATCTCATTATGTTATTGAAACAAACCATATTAATTCAATTCGATTCTCTCACCCTTTTCCTTGATAACTTTGCGCAAACGCTTTGTAAACCCATCACAGCTGACACACACGATTTTCTTAGGAATTTGGTCCCAAATATCAACCAAATGTTTCTTGAATCGATACAAAGTAAGCCCTTTCGTAGGGCCTATATGTTGAAGCATATAATCCCAAACAAAGTAGTCAAGTGGGTACTTCGCTTGTGATGAAATCGGGCAAATTTTCCGCGCACCACGCTTCTGTCTTCTTTGCTTTGTGAGCTGGAGCTGAGTCCTGTTGGAAACAATATGGTGTATTCCCATACAGCGTTGAAGCATGAGGAAGCAGATGGATCTTCAAAACCTGCTCGATGTAATATATTCAGTGTTGATTTTTACGTTAGGTTCTATGAAAAGAAGTGGAATCTTAAACATGAAACCGAACTGTCTGTTGGCTTTGGTAATCATATCTGTGTAGTGTTGTCTAAATGTCAAACCAGAGTCAAGCGTGACTCCAAGGTCACGAACAGTATCAACAATTGGGTTAAATTTTCGATGGAATGTGATAATGAATCATTTGTAAACACTCAGAGCGAGGAAATTCTTAGAACACCACTCTTCAAAGCTACTGATCAAGTACTGTAGTCGTTAGCAATCAGTGAAGCATCCCACAACCACATAAATGTTCACATCGTCTGCAAAGAACGACCTGCAGTTAGGTGGAAGTATCAGTCCAACCTCGTTGATGAAAATGGAGAACAGCAGTGGTCCCAAGTTGCTGCCTCGAGGTACGCCCGACATATTCGCAAAGTAGTTCGATTGAGCTGAGCCGATCTTCACACAGAGTACCCTGTCCGTTAGGTACGATTTAAATCAACGAACTGAGTTATTTGACACGCCAAGTTTGTCTAACTTTGCCAAAAGTATAGCATGGTCGACCCGGTCAAAAGCAGCCTTGAGATCCGTGTAAACAACGTCGACCTGAGATCCAGCTTCCATATTCCGGAGACACGAGGAAACGAAAGGTGCGAGATTGGTTGAGATCGATCATCTGGGGTGAAATCCATGTTGTTCAGGAGAGATGTAGTGTCTGCAACTAGCAATCAACAAGTCGTTGACGATAATCTCGAAGACTTTTGAGCAGGCACAGAGTGATGTGATTCCTCGATAATTTTCGACATTTTGTTTATCTCCTTTCTTGAAAATCAGGAACATGAACGAAGATTTCCAACGTGTTGGATATTTTCGCTGGTGTAACGAGATATTAAAAAGCTTCAAAAGAGGAATCGTAAGCACTGCAGAGCATCTCTTTAGTACACATGAAGGAATTCCGTCAGGGCCAGCCACGTTTGAAAGTTTCAGCTTCTGGATTGCGGATTCAACGAGGTCTGATGTAATCGCAGGAATATTGAAGTCGAACGCATCTCTGGGAGTATCTCTGAGTGCTTCGCTGACTTGCTCCAATGTTGGCATGGTGTCATTCAATACACTTTTGAAGTGCTCAGAAAGGAGATCACTTTTGTCCACTGGTGTGCTGGCGATTCTATCGCCAAGATGAATTTCAACCGGTAGCCCATTTACATTCCTTTTTGTGTTCATAAATGAACAGAACAACTTAGGGTTGCGCCGAAGGTTAGATTGAATTCGTTTTGAATAATTATTGTAGAGAAGACGATTGTAAATTCGGTATTGAATGTTATATAACGGGTACACCTTCACATTTTGATTTGTTTTTCGGCAGTCGTGGAGCTGTGCAGAGTGGGATCTGCAGTTGGTTCGCAGTTGGTGGCAGCAAGCACCCTGGAGGATGCACTGGCAAGCAGTCGTTGCCCATAGAGGCGTTGGTGCAGTTGGCTGTTGTTGCCGATGCTCCCGTCAACCTCGCTACGAGAAACATGGCTGCTGAAGCCTGCGAGTTGACGGGAAAAAGCCGCCCGTGACAACAACGAGACAAGAATTATCCAACGTCACCTGCAGATGGCCACCCGCAATGAAGAGATGAGCTGAACCAAGAATACCGAGAAGGAAGCCCAAGTTTAATCGCGAACCATGTATCTGCCCCGTCAACTAAATCCGTCCTTTTCAGGACGACCAAATCAATTTGCCAACTGAAGAGTTCGTTTGGATGATTTTTTCTCTTGTGCTGTTTGAAATTTCCTTTACCGCGTCCCGGCTGAACATGGCATTGCTTTAAACGCCGCGTACCGGAGTAAATGGCAAAGCGCTATGAAAAACCAATGAACGCGTTAAAGATAGTGGCCCGCTCAACCATCGTAGAAAATACAACCGGGGCCGTATCATAATTAAGAGCCACCAAATACTTTCTAAAGAGTTTACAATAGAATTTTCTTGGCCCTTTTCAGGACTGACTTAAATCAATTAGCGGATGGCCCTAACGTCTCTGGAAAGTGTATGGGAATTAGATTGCTGGGTAGTCCTTCGTCACCTTTGCGCACAACCCCATTGGGCTGTACCTTGTAGTTTTCATCATTTTTTTTTTCAAACTGTTGAATGGTATCTGCTGCAGAGACATGTATCCTAAGATGTACCATCGTCAATGCCAGAAATTCTTCAATTGGTCGAATTTGAAGGGTCGAATTAAGAGGGTTCATGTATTTTTGGAACGAACGAAGCTTTATGGCATTGATTTCGTGTAATGGCAAGACGCAAGATTTGGCCAGAAGACAACAGGATCCTTTTGGCTTCGAATTATGGGTAGAAGTCGTTTTTGTAAGCACTCGTTGATTTAAATTTCACTGTTCATTGAAGCAGTTGCGATGAAGAGGTGTGAAATCTTACCATAGCCACAAATAGCTTGCCAGACCACAGCTTTCTTACCAGACTGGCACAGCTCTGGTCCTGACAAGTTCCTACCTCATGCTTCCACGGGTCAAGAGATGACAAAGACCGCCAGCTAAGGGTTGCGTACCTAGCTGGTAGTGCAGCCTGGGCACTGTTGTCCTTCTGACTTCAGCTAGATTGAGGAGGTGCGTGCCGAGCGTCTGTCCACCAAGGAGGTGTGGCTCAAACAGCATCTGTCCTGGCATCCAGCGGCTGAGTAAGAGACGCTGTATCGCGTCAGCTATACCTAAGGTAGCAGGCCCACCAACGCGATGTAGCGTAAGGTAGCAAGGTAAGGTAGCATAGCTTGAAATCTTACCCTACCTCAAAAAATTGAGAAAGAAGAGAATACGAACGATACTTTCGGCAACCGACCGAATGTCAGCCCAACAAACATCGGTGTTGAATTAGAGCTTGTTCAAGCAAATTTGGAGAAGCTATTCAGCAGTTTCTTCTAGAATAGCTGAATAGCTTCTCCAAATTTGTTTGAACAAGCTCTAATTCAACACCGATGTTTGTTGGGAGGACCTTAAATGAACCTGAACGACCGAGCCTTTTGGCTCGTGAACTACAGAAGGTTGGAGATCTGTAGAATATGAATTCAGGGCGGTTGATCCTGTCGTCAACACTGCGTAGAAGTATAACATCAACCATAGCATCATCGAGCATGGGTCCTCCCTTAGTTCAGTCGGTAAAGACGCAGCTACAAAGAAACACCATGCTGGAGATGGCTGGGTTGGATTCCCGGTCTGGTCTAGGACATTTTCTCGACTCCCTGGGCATAGCGTATGATTGTACTTGCCATACAATCATACTAATGCAAAAATGGTACTTGGCATCGAAAGCACTTAGTTAATAACTGTGAAAGTGCACTTAGAACACTAAGTTGAGAGCACGCAATAAGCTAATTTTTAAAGCAATAAGCTTGAAATGCTAAAAAGAAAGATAGAATAGCATCATCGACCAGGCAGAACATGGGGTCGGATTCATAGTGATCGGGGAGCAGATGAAGCGTGTTGTGAGGTAGAAACCGATTAACGAGTGTGTGTATTGAGGCTACGGGGTAAATTCTTCAATTACAACCTGATCAATATCTATCCGCCGACAACCGGTAAACCCGACAGGATGAAGGCTACGTTTTATGAATGTTTCGACAAAACCTACGGAGAGTGCCCGAAACACGACAGGAAAATTGTCATCGTGGCCGTCAATGCCCTGGCCGGAAGAGAAGACTTCTTTCGGCCGATCATCGGTACGGAGAGCCTTCACATCGCTACCAATGACTACGGCCTACGAGTAGTAGTAGTACCTTCGCTGCGGCTAGAAGGATGGCCATCAGTAGCACCTACTTTGCACCCAAAGATATCCGAAAACACACCTGGATGCACCCGTGAGGCGAAACTTTCTCTGATGTCATCGATATGCGGACCTTCAGAATCCTAAACAATCTCTGGAAATCAATCCACGGAGCGATGAGCACAACAGTGATAGGTACCCAACAAACATCGGTGTTGAATTAGAGCTTGTTCAAACAAATTTGGAGAAGCTATTCAGCTATTCTAGAAGAAACAGCTGAATAGCTACTCCAAATTTGCTTGAACAAGCTCGAATTCAACAGCAATGTTTGTTGGGTACTGCTCAAAAACGACCCAGAAACGGTTAGTTCTACGAGGAGTGCCAGCAGGTGACAGATGAGAAGAACGTTGTCAGAAGTCAGATGTTGGTGTCTGGTACCCGGCGGAACAGAGAGCGGTACAAGGTAGCAAGGGTAACAGAGGGTAACAGAAAAAAAAGCGGTATAAAGAAGAAGTCATTACTGACGCGCAAACAAGTATGGAACAGAACGATAACTAAAACTATCCGTCGTTAACAACGTACGGTATCATCTCGAACGACTGGAACAACTGGATTTCGCCAAAGCCTTCGCGCAGAGTATCGAATCAGCGTTGCCGGATGAAGATGTGGTCGACAAAGCCCCTCTTGAGAACAGCTGAAATAGTTTCAAAGCAGTCATCAACGACGCAGCTGATAAAGTCGTCTGGTATGTAGAACAGAGCCCATGGAGCGATTCATTCGACGAAGAGTGTAAGAAAGTAGCGCAGGCAGCAATGTTGCAGCACGAGACCCGGCAGAACAGCAACAGTAGACCCACCTATTCAGCACTAAAGAGTGAGATAAAGGCCAGCAAGCGAGCCTGCTTCGAGGGTCTGTGTCAGAAGGCCAATACGAATCCGTGGGGTGACGCCTACCGGGTTGTAATGGCCAAAACCAGAGGATCGGCGGCTCCAACCGAGCGTTCACCAGAGCTGCTGCAGGTGATCGTTGGGGGACTCTTTCCGAGCCACGACCCAAGTCCATGGCCCCCCGCCGCCGTAGACGTGTCCCATGACCAGCGTTCCAGTATCCCAGACCTTAACGCTGTCATAGCGACGGAAGGGTGGACGGCTCAGCCGAACACCCGTGACCACGTGGGCACCGACAACGGCACAACGGGGGTCGGTGACGAGGCGACGGTGACGAATGATGAACTCATTGCGATAGCAAAGTCGCTAAAGGTGAACAAAGCGCCGGGACCGGATGGTATTCCGAACCTGGCCATCAAGACGGCTATCTTGCTGGATCCCGAAATGTTCAGGGTGGTGATGCAAAAGTGTCTGGACGAGGGCGTCTTCCCGGACGCCTGGAAAATTCAGACCCTTGTGTTGCTACCAAAGACAGGGAAGCCACCAGGAGATCCATTGGCATATAGACCAATATGTCTGTTGGATACAGCGGGTAAGGTGCTCGAGAGGGTAATCTTCAACAGACTGACAACATACACGGAGGGTATAGGCGGTCTGTCAAGTAGTCAGTTTGGCTTCCGTAAAGGGAAGTCGACGGTGGATGCCATCCTGTCCGTCACTAAGACGGCCGAGGTGGCAATCCAGCGCAAGAGGCGAGGAGTACGATACTGTGCGGTGGTCACCCTTGACGTGAGGAATGCGTTAAATAGCGCCAGTTGGGCGGCTATCGCCGACTCGCTCCAACGCCTTCAGGTTCCTGGGTACCTGTACAAGATTCTCGGAAGCTACTTCCAGAATCGCGTACTGGTATATAATACAGAGGCAGGCCAGAAACGTGTGCAGATCACCGCAGGCGTCCCGCAAGGTTCGATCCTGGGTCCGGTGTTATGGAACACGATGTACGACGAGGTACTGCGGCTTGAGTTCCCGAACAGGGTGAAGATTGTCGGGTTCGCAGACGACAGAGATATGTGGTGAATCCATCGAGGAGGTCGAGTTAACGGCCTCACACTCCATTGGCATTGTGGAGAGATGGATGAGCTCCAGGCAATTGGAGCTAGCCCACCATAAGACCGAGGTCACGGTGGTGAGTAATCGGAAATCGGAGTAACATGCGACGATTAGTGCAGGTAACTGCACAGTAGAATCGAAGAGGTTCTTGAGGTATCTTGGGGTTATGATCGACGACAAGCTGTCCTTTGTCAGTCACGTCGATTACGCTTGCAAGAAAGCCTCTATGGCTATATCGGCATTATCCCGCATGATGTCGAATAGCTCGGCGGTGCAAGGGAGTAAGCGTAAACTCCTGGCCAGTGTCGCCCTGTCCATACTTAGGTACGGCGGGCCGGCATGGATCACCGCCTTGAGTACCAAGAGCTACGCAAATAAGCTCGAGAGTACACACAGGCTTATGTGCCTAAGAGTGGTGAGTGCATACCGAACGGTATCACGCGACGCGGTCTGCGTCCTAGCGGGGATGATGCCAATAGGCATTGTCATAAAAGAGGACATAGAGTGCTTCGAGCAACGTGGAACAAGAGGTATCCGAAAGACCACTAGAGCCGCATCTATGGTTAAGTGGCAGAGGGAATGGAACAACTCCACCAAAGGTCGGTGGACCCACCGACTAATCCCGGAATTAACCGGGTGGGTCGGTAGGCGACACGGTGAAGTGAACTTCCACTTAACGCAGATATTGTCTGACCACGGCTGTTTTAGACAATACCTGCACAAATATGGGCATGCACAGTCCTCCGCATGCAGTGAGTACGCGGAAGTCGAAGAAACTGCAGAACATGTGTTTTTCGTATGTCCTCGCTTCGACGGCGCGAGATCCGGCATGATGGCCGTATGCGGTCACGACACGACTCCGGATAACTTGGTCCAGAGGATGTGTCAAGACCGGGACGTCTGGGACGCGGTTTGCGTAGCAGCCTCCCAGATCGTCCTTGATCTCCAACAAAAATGGCGAAACGACCAAAGGCAGGTCGCAGGAACCACCTAACTACTAAAGCCCTAAGTAGTTAGGTAGTTAGACATAGTGGGTGCTTAACAAGCACAATAGCCCCCTCCCCGAAGTAATACCGAAAGGTGGTTCCGGGGAGGGTCCAGGGCTAAAGGCACGGGTGGGTTTTTAGTGGGTTGAGGAGTTGGCACCCTCATCCCCACACCCTGAGTTCTTCAGGTGTCTGGTTGCAGATTTTCCATCCCGTCTAAAAAAAAAAAAGACCCACCTATTCCGGGAGAAAAAAAGCTGCCTAGAAGAAGCGGAGCGTGAGGAAATGTAGTAGCTGCACCGCACTTAAGGAACTCAACACATCTCGCAAAGGCTTTATGCCACGAGCCGGAATGTGTATGGGAGCATCGGATGGATGGACGTGAGCTGATAGGTGGAAACAGCACTACGACGAATACCTGAATGGTGCAGAAGACACAAGCGCAGAAGACCAAGGCAACGGAAGAAATGAGTATTTCTGCACGGCGGACGATGGGAAAAGTTAAAGATCAGCTCAAGAATAGGTATCAGAACTGAACTCATCAAGATGTGCCCGGAGAAGCTGTCCACCTGTCTGCATCGGCTGATAGTGCGAATCTTAGAAACCAAACACCGTTAATTTTGGACGAATTATGGATGTATAAATCCTCATTATCATTTTTGGTCTTAGACCCCATTTTCTGCCAAATGTTTTTGAGCATATCCAGAAAGCACTGGTTGAAATGCCGATCACACACTCAACATGAGCATTCCAGTTCAGTTTGGCATCCAGTATCATTCCTAGGTATTTCACCTGCTCACTAAGGGATTTCTAATTTCGTCCTAGCTGGAAAGCCTTCAGATTCAACTTCCAATTTAAAAATCATGTTTACCAAAAGAATTATTGATTTAATGCGTTCAAATGCCGCAAAAAAAATAGGAGCAATGCAAAACTTCCAAAGATCTGGTAATCCACCTAAAAGCTTCCTGGAGCCGACCAAGTGGATTGAGAAACACTGATTTACTGTCTACTCTTCTCTAGACCAGAGAAGAACACATCTTAGTTTTAGTAGCCTCCAAATCAAGGATGCTCGAAACTATTTTCGCTAATTCTGTCAGAATTTTCCTGGAAACTATCTAGTCTAAAATTACACTGCCGCCGCCTTCGCCGATTGAAGTGAAAAGCGTAACGTCGCTCGACACTGTTGAAAGGCGTCGGATACTAAGAGTATGGTTTATTTCAGGAATAAACTATGGACTATAAACTAAAGCATGGAGAAAAACCACACCAGCATCCATAATTTCGTGCGACAAACAATAGACTGCAACAGGAACGCTTTTCCAGTTGTTGCCAAGAGGAAGAACAGCAGAAACAGAAGAAAGATGCCAACAGCCAGCAGAAGTTTGCGTCGCAGAATTACATGTACATATCATAATTGGATTGCTCTCCAAATTTGTAACATTGTTGGCTCAACCTCGAAGTCATACCGGAGTCTCTCACATACTTACACAATCCATTTCACTCCCAGCCACCCGCTCCCACTCTGGGATTGAGCAACAAAAATCTCAGTGCCAGATCATGTTCCTGTTCCGGCTGACAATAATAGCTTTCGTCGGTTAGCTGTGCACTCGCCCTCATCCCACTTCCCATTCAACAATTCTCACAGAAGACAATTGCTTTTTGTCACATGGCGAAACACCCCCTTCTCCCACCACATTCGACGTTGGCGGAGCAGATGAAGATTCGGACTTGAGAGCTTTCCAGCATACTGTTTCGTAGTTCGCTTTCCAAGTGGTTCCCCCGAGAACTAGGGGAGCTGGTTGGGGGCAAATGGGAATGTGTGTTACTCGCTTTTCCCAGTGCATTCTCTCCATTAGCAGTAAATTACGACAACTTGGAAACTGCCATTTCCAGCAACGACGGCGACGGCGGAGGGGATGGCGGAGGGTACAGTGGGGATAAGTTGCAGACTCTACCCCGAAGGACTTGGGACCAAGTTGTTAATGTTCGACGTGGTGCCGGGGAGGAAATTGAGGGGAAATTTTAATATTTATGCAGTAAATAGTGGTTGCAAATTATTGCTCTCTTGCGCTATATGAGTCTCTGTCTGCACGTAGCTCCGTGTGTATGTGTGTTCTGGATGAGTGTGACTTGCAGCATCTTTGTCTTTGCTCAACCCAAAAAGAACAGATCGACAACGGGTACGAGGGGGACATAAGTTAGTTTTTGGGGGTAATTTTCACTTCCGGTTGAGACCAAGACGACTTTGGTGTGGGGAATAGTTGCACCCCAAAGGAACCGGAACAAACGAAACCTAATGCAACATGATACATGGGAATTAAATTTAAATTATTCTGCTCGCTTGGTTTGAACTTTGATGCGGTATTTGTGACAGTAAAATTTAATTCTATTATAAAAATTTGGTTTTGGAAAAATATATAGTAGGCTGACCCTATTTGCAACTAACAAGGTGTGGATGTATAACCCTCACGCAGGTGTTGGTGGAGGAAAAATTGTAAACATTGAACGAGCAGAATATGAGAGGATGGGGGTGAAGTCACGGCATTTGAAAGCCTATTTTATGAAATGGTGAAAAAAAATGAAATCCTGCATGATTGTTGAACTTAGTCTTATGAATTTGGAAGTACAGACTTGCATGTATCGTCAATTTCATGAACTTTTTCGATGAATACTGTTGAACAATTTGAAGGAGCAAACTCATCAGAAAATAGCATTTTTATGGTGTTCGGATTGGCTCAACAAGAAATATATTATCACAATTTTTCGTTGGCAAAAAAGCAGAAAGGCTTGCCCACAAGGCACATATTTGCGTTCCATTGACGTAAATTTTACAGAAAATCTTTAAAAACTGTCAACATCACATAAACTCATCCACAATGTAAATTTAAGACTAACATGTACCAACATATTAAAAGTTCAGTAACTCCATATACTTTGAGATTTGAACATATGCGTAGAAAACTTTTTTCATCAAATATTATCCCCTCTCGCCCCTGAAAATATTTGCTCGAAGGAACCGAACATCCTGTTTAAATTCTGAAAATCTATCTACATGCACAGAAAAATATTATTAATTTCAACAACCGCGTTACATTTCCCAAAGGAGGCGTAAACAACGAAATTGTTTGCAATGTTTCATGCGCAACAATGTTTGCAATCTTTCATAAAACAGGCTCGATTCAGGCGTTATCTGGCTTAAATTTACATGAACTATCCCATTAATTTCTGCCAAATCTGGCATTCCCTTTATGTGTATTAGATAACGCAGAAAATTCAATGTTTCTTTTTATCTGTGTATGTATCACTAAGCTCCCGCTGTTTAGCAATAGATGGCGCCAGTAGTAAGTGCTGGTCGAATGTTGTACATCTCAAGCGTCATAAACCAAGCTCAGACATATGGTAAACAAACCGCTTTGCCAAATCCGTGATTTTGGTTTAGTGTTATATATTTTGGTTGTTTGAAGATGTCTGATTTCGTGCCAAATAATCGTCATTTGCGGGAAGTGTTGATTTTCTTCTTTCATTCGGTGAAAACGGCGGCTGAAGCACATCGAGAGCTCCAAAAAGTTTCGGGTGATGCTGCTCTGAGTGAACCAACGTGTCGTGATTGGTTTCGTCGCTTCAAAAACGGTGATTTCAGTGTTGATGATCGTCCGCGTGAAGGAAGGCCAAAAAACTTCGAAGACTCTGAATTGGAGGCATTGCTCGATGAGGATCCGTGTCAAACGCAAGAAGAGCTTGGTTCAGGATTAGGAGTTTCCCGCCAAGCCGTTTCTAAGCGATTGCATGCGTTGGGAATGATTCAAAAGCAAGGAACTTGGGTTCCTTACGATTTGAAGCCAAGAGATGTTGAGCGTCGTTTTTTCGTCTGTGAACAACTGCTCCAGCGGCAAAAAAGGAAGAGATTTCTACATCGCATTGTGACGGGTGACGAAAAATGGATTCATTACAGTAACCCAAAACGGAAACATTCATGGGGACTGCCCGGGCATGCTTCAACATCGTCGCCTAGGCCGAATATTCACGCTGCGAAGGTTATGCTGTGTATTTGGTGGGACCAAGTTGGTGTTATTTATTATGAGCTGTTGAAACCAAACGAAACCATTACCGGGGAACGCTATCGAACTCAATTGATGCGATTGAGCCGAACACTGCACGAAAAACGGCCACAATACGAGCACAGACACGAAAAAGTGATTCTTCAGCATGACAACGCTCGACCTCACGTTGCGAAACCCGTGAAAACCTACTTGGAAACGCTCAAATGGGAAGTCCTACCCCACCCGCCATATTCTCCTGATATTGCACCGTCCGATTATTACTTGTTCCGTTCGATGGCACATGGTCTCACTGGTCAGCAATTCCACTCATATGATGACATCTCAAAATGGCTTGATTCTTGGATAGCATCAAAAGACGAACAGTTCTATCGAAATGGTATTCACGTTCTACCAGAAAGATGGGAAAAAGTCGTAGCTAGTGATGGGCAATACTTTGAATAATTTGTGTGTAACCTTTGTTTTCAAAATAAAGTTCCTTTTTCACCAAAAAACAGCGAGAACTTAGTTGCGCACCTAATATATAAAAATGAATTTCTGTCTGTCTGTCTGTCTGAACCTTAAAGATTCGAAAACTACTGAACCGATCAGTGTGAAATTTTGTATGGAAGGGTTTTTGGAGCCAGAAAAGGTTCTTTTGATAAATATGGTGTACTATAGACTCCTCCCATCTCTGGAAAGTGGGGCTCCCATACAAATTAAACACAAATTTCTGCATAACTCGAGAACTAATCAAGCAAAGGAAACCAAATTTAACATGTAGGAGTTTTTGGAGGCAAGAAATGTTTTTATGGTAACTTGAGACCCCTCCACGTTCCGAAAGGGGGGGCTCCCATACAAATGTAACACAATTTTCTGCATAACTCGAGAACTAATTGAGCAACTCAAAGCAAAATTGGCATGTGGAAGTTTTTGAAGGCAAAAAATGTTTTTATGGTGGTTTGAGACCTCTCCTATCTCTGGAAGGGAAAAACAAATTTCTGCATTAGTCGAGAAATAATCAAACAAATGGAACCAAATTTGGCAGGTAGATGTTTTGAAGGCAACACATTTGTTCTAAGGTGACTCGAGACCCCTTTTCTTTCTAAAAGGGGGGCTTCCATATCGGTAAAAAAAATGAACAACAATTGCCAATTTTTGATGGGTTTACCTTCACCCGCACTGACGAAACTACCCATGCAGCATCAATCATAGTAACCCATGAGTCAGCAGACAAAATTTGACAGCACTATCAGTCGAACTCTAACCGTGATGCCAAAAATAGTGAAGCAACTCCGTTCAGAAGTGTGCGCGTGCAAAGAACGGCACCCTGCCGCGTCGAAAACGGACATCGTGCGGCACTTTGTGGACGCCGGATACGGCCGTTCCGGCATCTGCAACATCTTGGCACAATTAGACAACAATCAGAGCATCGAAAAAGAGCCCGGTTCCGGACGACCGACGACCCTGAGCGACAAGAAGCTCCAAAGGATGCTGAAGAGGAAGACCGATGGAAAAGTGGCTACATCGCTGCGTGCGCTTGGCCGGGAGGTCGGTTCAACCGGCCAAACAGTGAAAAAGTACCTGGCGAACATGAACATACATGTCAGGAAGCGGAAGTCGCGTCCATTGGTTTCGGAGCTGCAGGCAATGACGCAGCGGTAGCGGCTGAATAAGATGGTCAACTTGATTTTCCCGGCGAATCGCGACGCGGCGGTGGTGATGGACGACGAGACCTATCTCACCCTGGATGGCAACGACTGGCAGGGCACTTCGCATCGTACTTTCCCCACGAAGGAAGTGAGCTCCGGGGTGAAGTTCATTTCACACAGCAAGTTCCCCAAGAAGGTGCTGCTGTGGCTGACAATCAGCGAGAAATGGATGTCAAAGCCGCTCTTTTTTCGCTCCGGACTGGCCATGAACGGGGAAATTTATAGTACGAAATGCCTGGCG
Organism: Aedes koreicus; assembly: GCA_024533555.2. Classification (NCBI taxonomy): domain Eukaryota; kingdom Metazoa; phylum Arthropoda; class Insecta; order Diptera; family Culicidae; genus Aedes; species Aedes koreicus. The sequence goes on along the minus strand of JAHHFK020003995.1, from coordinate 793,742 downwards.
GAAGTTGCGTCGTTCATCAAGAAATAAATAAGTGCGAAGACGCGGTTTTCTGGCCGGATCTGGCGTCGGCCCACTACTCCAAGCGATTGTTGGAGGAGATGGAGCGGCTGAATATCGATGTGGTATCCAAGTCGGCGAACTTGGATACCACATTTGGCAAGAAATTGGCAAGAAGGTAATTGTTTAGCTGGCCATATGTGGGTGTGGAAAAATATCTCGTCGATTCATTACGACAGAAACAACGAATGGTCAAATCTACGTGAAGGAGTGTCGGCAAAAAAGGTTACTACCCTTGATCAAACAGCATAACAAGCCTGCAATCTTTTGGCCTGGCCTTGCTTCCTGCCACTACTCTAAATATGCACTTGAGTGGTACAAAAGGAACAATGTCGTATTCGTACCAAAGGAGACGAATCCACCTAACTGCCCAGAGATTCGCCCTATCGAAACTTTCTGGGCTTTGACGAAGGCGAAGCTGAGAAAACACATGAAACCAGCGGATAGTGTTGAAAAACTTAAGAAATATTGGCCAAAAGTGGTGAAAATGGTAGGAGAAAGCACTGTGCAGAAGCTTATCAGTAGTGTTAAGGGCAAAGTTAGAGAACTCGCCCACCCTACGAAAAATCAAGAAAATTTAAATGAAGATGGAAAGAAAACATTGTTATATCCGGAGAAATGTGCGAAATGGGCGAATCTGCTTTTGTAAACAAACATTTCAATAGACGTATTTTAAGCGAACCCACGCACAATTTTAAAAACTAAGACCAAACTTGGAAAGACGAAGCCTTCGTTTATCCGATTGTGGTCTAAGTTTCATAATTTAGCTGTTATTCGTGAGAAATAGTCGATTTAAATGTTTGTCTACAAAAGCAGATTCGCCCATTTCGCAAATTTCTCCGGATATACTATGTTTTAGAATAAAATGATCAAAAATCACAGTATGGTCTTTTTTATTTGGGAATGAAAGTGTATTTATATTTTTCGGAACAGTCTATAGTGTGTATGAAAGTGCTAAGGGTTTCAAAAATTTAACGTTTGAATTTTACTTCCCCTCCTTGTTTACAAAATCAGTTACGTCTGTTTGAAAAAGTAATCGAGAATTCTATTATAAGTCTATGGTTTAGAAACAAAAATTTAGTAGGCTGTATGAACTGGCAAACAGGTATATGTGTATAAGGTGTGTAACCTTTTGTTGGAGGAAAAACGTAAACATTGCGAGAGTGGATGCGAAAGGGTGGTGACGACGTCATGGCATTTGAAAGCCTGTTTCATGAAATAATAAAAATAAATCCTGAATGATTGTTGAACTTGCCTTTGAAAGTACAGACTTGCATTTCAATCGTCAATTCGATGGATTATTTTAAACAATACTGCTGTACAACATGAAGGTGAAAACTCATCAGAGACTTTTTCATGGTGTTCTACGAGTTGGCTTAATAAGTAATATATTATCGAAAACTTTCGTTGGTAAAAAAAGCATAAAGCCGTTAACGTTCCGTTAACGTAAATTTGAACGAAAACCTTTGGAAATTTAAAATTAATTTAGATTCAGTTTACGTTCGAGTTTCCTGTGCAACGGAGAGTACTAAGTCTAGTTTGAAACAACCAAAAAATTGTTGGAATTTAAACTCACGATTTTAGCAAACCTCTTTTTCAAGTGATTTCTACCGAGAATTGATAAATACAAAGGACGTGCTGATTCTGTCATTGAGCGAAAGGTTAAGAGGATATTGAAGGAAATCCCGAATCCCTCTGTTCGAACGGTGGCTTGTAAATTAGGAATGTCACCTGGTTTTGTCCAAAAATGAAAAACAGCATTTGGGGCTGAGGTCGTATAATGTGAAAACAGTTGGCAGCCATATCACGGGCTCGAAATTTGTGCTGCGAATTGTAAGTCGCGGCTTACCTGCTAGCCTTTCGCTAGTCCGATTTACCCCGGCGGGCGTTTGCGAGCGGAATACTTCCCCCAAAGACGTTCGGATTTGGTGGTTTAAAAAAATGAAAGGAAAAGAGTATGCTATTTAAATCGTGTATTCACTTAGCCTGTTTCCCCTTACCGACGATCCGATGTCACTCGTTGGGGCCCTTCGACGATGATGGCGGCGGCTGCTTCACTGGTCTCGCTCCTGGTTGGTTTGTCCACGATGACGTTGCTGCGTACACAGCGGTCCTTGGCGTTTAGCGGAGGGGATGAGCCAGGCTCCTTTGTCGGAACTCCCTCGGCAACGGCGGTGACAGAGCACCAAACCTTGGCAGTAACCACAATGACTACCCAGGCGAACGCACCCTCTGTTCAGCGTGCTTCGTCTCTCCTTGGCAGTTAGCTGCGGTGGCGAGAGGACTCTATTGGCTGAGTCACCACAGCGAAGACGGTAAGTGTTCGAGGGATCCTTGGGATTTAGCCAGTGGAGCGAAATAATCCTTGATAACTAGCTCCACTATGCTGGCGATCCAACACCCTAATAGTTCCTAACACTTCCGTTCACTCCCGATGGTGCTGGTGATGCTTCATCCAGCGAACGCGTGCCACGGAAACGGTACAGAAAACTCACTCTTCTGCACAAAAACGATCCGGGTCAAAACGCATCCTATTACTTACGCAGTCTGTAACTTTCGCCTCTTTATTTTCGAAAGACAATTCAAAATTCTACTAAGACGTGCCGTCATCCCTTAAATTGTCATAGCTTTATTCGTGGTGTTTACAGCGTTCTTTTGGGGCACGAGGGAAAACAAGACCTAACTTTGATACAAATGCGAGACAATTTAAAACATAATGATTTGAATAAAATGTAAAACAAAAACAACAAATTAAAACATTTACAGATTCAACAGTGGTGAGTATGTTGCTGAGCGTGTGATGTAAACAACAACAAAGCATACGGACACGGAACACGGTCATGGAAAACAAACGAATATTCTTAAGTTTAATTGTCACCCTAGACGAGGGTTACAGAATATTTGCGTCCAAGGTGAAACTTATAAACTGAAGGATTTCTAGCATTTTAAGCATTCTAGCAATGGCTGGTTTTCTATTGTGCTATGCAAGAAATTTCCCAAAAAAACACCTTGTTTGGCAGCCAATTTGCACGTGTGACAGAAAGAAGAAACCTTTCGTCACTACACTATCAACAAGGAGATTTACCAGAAAGAGTGCCTGCAGAAGCGATTGCTACCCTTCATCAAAAACCACGAAGAAAAAAATTTGATCTGCTCCGATTGGGCTTCATGCCTTATGCTAAAACTGTGATAGAGTGGTGCGAAACAGATCACGTGAAAATTGTATCAAAAACCACAAATCCACCAAATTGTCCAGAGTTTCGTCCAATCAAGAGATATTGAGCACTGATGAAGCGGAAGCTTTCAGAAGGTATCAAACACTTCCAAATTTGGACAAAGACGTCTACAACGGTATCTGGAGACTCTGGACAAACCCTAATGAATGGCGTTAAGCACAGAGTTCGAAAATTTCATGGTAAAACCGAATAACTATGTTTTGACTTCGTGAATGGTTAAATCATATCGCATGAATTTGTAATAAACAACTACAATTGAAATATAATGCGAAATTTGGGTTTTACTTAAGTTTTGAGGTGTCCGGATTATTGTGGATACAGACCATACCATCCATCGTGTCCTTCTATCCCATAACCAACGGAATACGTTTCATCTAAACTAATTCCTTCGAACCAATCCAAGCCTGTATGACTTCTGCAGGGTGGAAACCAATCTTACACCCATCCAGGAAACAGAGTACCTCCCTTTCAACCGAAATTCCGAGCATGTTGCATTGGAGCAAGCCATAAGTGACGACCCAAATTCAATTAACTTAGATGAGAACCAGAAGTTCACATTTAGTTGAAATTTAGTTCCATGGAACTCAATTTTTGCTGAATAACAAGACACTTCACGGACAAACAGAACTTAATTTTCTTTAAAGTGTCATTAATATTTAAAGGAACTTAAAAGTTCGAGAATAGTTTTTCCTTGCTATTCAACCCAACCTTCAAGTTCATATGTTGATAGTTGAGAACTTGATTTGAACTTCAAAAAAACTCTAACACAAAGTTCAATAAAAGTACTAACCGTCCTTTTATTCAGCGCAAAAGTTTACAATACATCTATGTTGAACTACTTTCTTTCTTTTCGAAGTACACGTAAAGTTCTGAGTAAAACTTTAGAAAATGTAAAAACGATTGTTTCCATTTCAAGAGTGATCTGGTGTTGTACTTCAAGTTTGACAAGATACAACAGCAAAGAATGGATTTTTCAAAAACATTAAAAAAGAACGGCTTATTTTATTACCATCGTAAAAAACTGTTAGCTTAATCAGCGGTTGGATAGTCATGAAGGAAATGAATATATTTTTTGGCTCAGAAAGTACTAGCACATCGGTTCCAAGCTCGGTCCTAAGCTTAATCCCAAGTAACTCAAAGAAAATCATCATTTTAGAATGAATTATAATATTTTGTTTTATAAATATATTATAAGTGTTTTGCAAAATATATCACATTCTGAGCAGTTTGAATCATCCATATATTATAAGATCAATGGGCCAAACCAGTTTTCTCTGACTATGATTAAGGATGGATTTGTTGTACGAGATTGCGGTTTCATTGCCAACGAAAAGCAAATCGTAGATACTAAGAATAGACTTTTCAATCATCGGAATTGGTATAGTAAAGAAGCTACAAACCTTTCACGCCAAGGACTAGGGTTCGAATCCCATACCTGAGCTGTTTTATTTTTGTATGAGGTTTTATTTTTTTCACCTTTTGTTTTATAAGGCTGCACATTTTGTGCTTTTTACGTCATATTAAAGTATGAAATGAAGTTAATTGCTTATTAATTGCATGTATTTGTCATTGGACTGTATTTTCAACTTGTTTATAACAAGCTGTGTTGCTTGGGATGATTCGCCCCTAATAACGTAACTCACCCTCAAATATTCTGTCAAAACAACATAGCGAATCAAAACAAAAACAAAGATAGTAGGTACTGAAAAGCGCAAAAGTGCATAGCAAGGCGCAGACTGCAAGGTTTACTTCAGAACTAGGGGTTCTACAACAGTTAACCAATTTCAAATCGCTAGTTACACATTGATTGTTGGCTAAATGGGATGCGGAAAATTAAGCTGTCACTGAACAAGCTAATTACTGTGTAGTTTTTTTTTTATTTGAATGTTTTTTTATCCTGCTTTATAGGAAAACAATAGCCTACCACATCACAAAATGTTTCAAACGAAAGAGAAATTGGACCGATTACCCAAGACATACATCTCCGTCCGAAGACAATTGACCTGAAGACGATGACAGCGAAATGGAAGATTTTCAGGAAAGTGATGATGACTCATTAGATTATTGATATTCATCAATAGATAAATATAGTGCTGCATTGGATTTAATGGATTTGAATGAGTGCATTAGGTTTTGGGCCCGCAAAACTAATTAATCACATGAATCCATAAATATAATATTGGTGATTAACCCTAATTAAAATCAGATTAAAACTATGATTGAATCTATTGTAAAAGAGCATATAAAAGAATGGTAGATACTAAAGGCTATATTGTTCTCAACGATAAGGTAGCATTTTAAATTATTGTTTTCCACCATAGAATCTATTGTTGATGACGATTTTAAATAGAAATGCAGGGTAGTTATGTATCTTAACAATAAAACAATCAAGTTTTTCTCGAACAGTTTCAAACAAAATCCCTTTATGTTATTGACTTTTTACTGGAAAAGTTTCGCTACAATAGACTTTATTGTCTATGAATTATACGGATAATAGTGTCGTTTTAGTAGAAGTATACATGAACAGTATACCTTGTGATCAAAAAGTTCCGGTAATTTGAAAAAAAAACGCATTTATTTCAATTTTTAATTGATATCTTTATTATCGCCTTCAAAGTACTCGCCATTAGAGGCAACACACATATGCCAGCGCTTTATCCAATCATCCATACATTTTTTATAGGCCGATGAATGTATGGCTTTCAGTTCTTCCAGCGAATTCTTTTTTATCGCATCAATCGATTCAAAACGCCTACCTCTGAGCGGAATTTTCAGTTTTGGGAAGAGAAAGAAGTCGCACGGGGCAAGGTCTGGTGAATATGGTGCTTGTTTGATGGTATTGGTGGAGTTCTTGGCCAAAAATTCACAAATAGTGAGCGCGGTGTGTGATGGAGCGTTATCGTGGTGTAAAATCCACGAATTATTGCGCCACAATTCTGGCCTCTTCTTTCGAATTGCCTCACGCAAACGTCTCATAACTTGTAAATAATACTCTTTGTTAACCGTTCGACCTTCTGGAAGGAATTCAGAATGGACGACACCGCGAAAATCAAAGAAAACGGTCAGTAAAACTTTAATTTTGGAGCGACTTTGTCGTGATTTTTTTGGTTTCGGCTCATCTTCGGCGCGCCATTCGGACGATTGTTGACTTGTGAGCATATCAAATTCATATACCCACGTTTCATCACCAGTTATGATGCGTTCCATGAATGTGGGATCGCTATCTGCGTTCGCAATCATCTGTTTAGCGACCTCAACTCGATGCTGTTTTTGCAAAAAATTCAGCTCTTTTGGAACAAGTCGTGCTTCAATGCGTTTCATGCCCAGAATTTCCGTCAAAATGTGTTCGGTCGATCCAAATGAGATATCAAGGAGTGCAGCTATCTCCCGAATGCTAATTGAGCGGTTTTCCATAACTAAATTCTTCACGGAAGCGATGTTTTCATCGGTAGTTGAGGTCGATGGTCGTCCAGAACGCGGCATGTCACTCACGCTTTCACGGCCTTCTTTAAAGTCTTTGTGCCAAACAAATGTACGATTTTGTGACATAGAGTCCTCACCAAAGGCTTTTTGCAACATTCTGAGCGTTTCCGCTGCAGAAAATCCGTTTGCAACACAAAATTTCACACAAACGCGTTGTTCCAATTTTTTATCCATGGTAAAAATCGCCGAGCGTCTATTTTTCGACTAACAAAAGCAGTTGTCAAAACAAAACTAATGGATAATTTGCTCTCACACTTTGACAGAATATCAGAACTAGTGTTGCCATCTTACACTAAAAAGATTTTACCGAAAAAATAAAGGCGGCCTTTTTAAATTGAAAATTACCGGAACTTTTTGATCACAAGGTAGTTTGCAGTTCAACAACAAAACTAACTATAAATTTATGTTTTGTATTGTAATCCTATTGTAAATTTTTATTCGGGAAAAGGTTGCCCGTTCCGCGTATGAAGACATCCTGGCAAGCAACTTCCGAAATTTTTAAAGTTGCTGGAGGAGAATATTGGTACAAAGGTATTCAGCAGTGTCTGATTGATTTTGTTCGGTAAGACTCATTATAAGTAATTGTAGTGACCTTATAGGGTAATCCTATTTTGGCTACTAATTTGAATTACATGGCTATATTCCCAAACACTCAAACTCGAGTCGTTACATAGCGTGATTCTAAATTAATCAAAACGATGTAGGATTATAGGGAACAAAAAAGTACTAATGCATGGAATCAACGCTTCGAGTAAAATCATAGCATAAACCACCCAGTACATATGGCACAGTGGTAAGTATCCCGGTTTTAAAGAGGAGGACTCGAGTTCGAGACTAGCTAGTAGTAAGTATTTATGAAAAATATAATTTAACTAAGAAAATATCATCAAATTGAACTCAATCATCATTTCATTACACACAGCACTCTTAAAATAAATTTGCGGCAGGATTAGAACAAAAACAAGAACAAAAATGTCGAACACAAATGTCTTTTTTTTGGTTTTGTTGAGTTCGTTTGAGGTACTTTTTAAGCTGAATAGCATTCTCTACAACCTCTTGAACGAACCTTCTGTGAACTTCAAAGTTTTCTTTAGAAGTTTATAAGAATGCTGCTAGCAGCTTAATCATTGAATGCGAACTAGAAAGTTCGGTTAATTACTTAAAAAGTAAGCTGAATAGAATTCTCATCATAATCCTTCGATTAGCTGGTTAAGCCAAAAACACCCTTTTATCTGAACTTTTGGTTGCTTGGGGACAGCCGAAGCCCATTATTACCCACATGTAATCAATGTCCTACCTTTTCTATATTTACACTTCCAGCAGGGTCCATCCATTCAGCCGCTGTGATTCACCACCTCTATGAAACTGATTAGTCAGATGAGATAAATCCATCCAGAGCCAAGAGTACTCCAATCTGTGGATGGTTAAACTTTATCCCATTCATTACACGTGTCAGCTTTCTCGACTTGGAGTGCTCGTTGGAGATAAAGTTACTCTTTGTGCGAACTTTTTGAGCTCATCTTCAGGAAGACACACCCAGTAAATGCACCGCGCTGCTGCATACGTACGTTCTAGCAACTTGCTTGGCAGTTAGTAGAAATACGCAATAACGAGGCAGTCTTTTCATCGGAAAGGCCATGCAAAATGTGAAGCAAGATGGAGCTGGAGAGATGACTCGCCGGAGGGCATTAATTAGTGCAACTTTGTTTACGGAAGTGAAATATGCGCTATGCATCCACCTTGGTAGAAGTTACTCCAGACCATTCGCCGTGCCCCAGGGTAGGGGGTAAATCTTTGGAAAATTCTTACTTTTAAAGCGCTGAGAGTCTGTTGAGTCAGCATACAAAAAAAAAACACTCACCTTTTACCATTGGTATTCGCTGTTGAAGCGAGGAAGCTTTTCATATTTAATAAGCTTTCTTCGAAGAGAAATGCACCAATGTCTGGTACTAGTTCGTTCTTCCTTGAACATTCCTGGTGAGGGAAGAATTTAGAAATTGGTTTAATTTGCGCAACGATTTTATGATATTAAAAAGTTCCAAATTTAGCGGGCCTAAAATTTGAGGGTTAGTCACCCTCAAAAAAGCAATCCGACACCCTATAAATATCTCGTCACCACAAGAAAAATAAATTTCCTTCATTTTTGGCACCATTTACACGCATGTTTACATCATTTCTTGCAGGAATGTCCAAGCCGTTGTTCTTTCCTTCGGGGCTTCCGGGAAAAGGGAAACATAAGGACTGCATCGTTAATTATGAGTACAGCTTTGAGGTTCTGTTTGAAAAAGACTATGACTTATTTCGACAGCTGTTTAGTGTCAATGTGTTTTTTGCCTTGTAAACAAACGAAAACCTTCATTAAAAGTTAAAGTTTTACTTCAAGCGGAACAATGCGAGGTCTTACGGAAGAAAAACGAAAATCGATTGTGACCAAGTACTGCACTGAAAAGGGATTGTCGCTAAGAAAATTAGCAAAAGAAAAGGGTCTGTGCGGTCCAACATGCGATCAACCGGTTTGTTATGCACAACATATTGAAGGACTTACCCGGCCGTGGTAGAAAAACAGGTGCGTCAAACCCAAATTTGGACAATCAAATTTGCAAAGCTATTGCAGGAAAAAAGAGAGATTGCGCAAAAAAGTGTGGAACGACGATTGGAATGGTCCAACGCGAGTTAACAACCTTGCAGCCAGGATTTAGCAACATTGCAATCCAGCAGTATCACATATTTGCACAACGTCCAGAACGAGTGCAAATCCTCATCAGCATAATTTGGCAGACCCGGAAACAACCAGCGCAGCAATTTGGACGGCAATGAACATCGGAAACCAGGTGTTGACACGGCAGCATCGATCACCTCATCGGTTAGGAGTAGCGTTAAAATATATAAATAAATTAGTCTTTAGTGAACCATAATTCTTTCTAGTCGCACCTTTTTTAAAAAGAACTCCCCGTACCAGGCAACTTAACTCGCGCAAAGGAGTGAAATTCCCTGAAGACGTACCGGAAACAAAAATGTCCGAAACGCAGCCAAATTCAGGAGGATTTCGTGAAAACTCGAGCTCGGAAGCTATACGACGACGTTTTGAGCAAAAATGACATGTGCATTATCATGGATGACGAGACGTACGGCAAATTGGACTACAGGGCACTTCCCGGGGCACAGTTTTACACCGTGAAGCGTGAAACGGTGTCCCGAATTCGGAGAAATCGACTTTTTGCGAAAAATTTGGAAAAAAAAGTTGTTGGTTTGGCAAGCAATTTGCCAGTGCGGTATGAAATCGACACCTTTTTTCACTACCGCAAATACGAACGCCGAAATGTACCGGAAGGAATGCCTGCAGAAACGAATTCTGCCACTTATCCGAAAACACAAAGGTTCGACACTGTTTTGGCCTGATTTGGCATCCTGCCACTATGCGCGTGCCACCTTGGACTGGTATGAAGAGAACAATGTCCAATTTGTAGAAAAGGCGATGAATCCTCCAAATTGTCCGCAAATATGGCCCATTGAGAAATTTTGGGCTTTGATGAAAGGAAAGCTGCGGAAGAAGGCTAGAGGAGCAGATGACTCATCAAATTCAAAAAAGAATGGGTAAACGTAGGCAAAACCATCGACGGAACGGTTGTGCAAAACCTCATGAGGAAAATCAAGAAGAAGGTGCGAGATCTACGAAAAATTAAATGAATACTGATGTAATGGGCTTTTTTGATAGTCAATAAACAATGTAAATGAATTTGAGTTGCAATGAGCAAAAGATGCAATATGCCAAGAGATCACTGAAGCAGATGGACCGGCTGAAGAAAAACCTTGTATACCCCTCTGAACGTCCCCCAGCTACGCGCGATAGCAATTTTTGGGTGAACCTCAAACGGAGGATCTACTTTAAATAATTTCGTGGCCAATATGGAGGAGCAGCTGATTGCCAAGACCACAAAAGAGCTGAAGATCATGCTGAAATCCATCTTTTCATCGGCCATGGCCATTACATGAATCGGAAATAATTTAGGAAAAGATTTCCGTACACACATAGAAAATTTTACAGTATTCGGTAATTTATTACCGAACTTCCAACAGCTGAACGTTCGGTAATCCGATTTAACGGATTTCGGTAAAATTTGACAAGTTCCGGTAATTTTTTTACCGGAATACTGTAAAATTTCACCGAAATCCGTTAAATCGGATTACCGAACGTTCAGCTGTTGAAAGTTCGGTAAAAAATTACCGAATACTGTAAAATTTTCTAAGTGTTGTTTGCGACAATATCTGGACACTCCTAAGTACGTATATTTCTGGAAATACTTCATCAACGCGTAAAATATTTCGCAGACTGATGAACGTATGTCTGTTCATTGTGTAAAATCAATTTAAAAAATAAAAATTAGGAACCAAAAACATAAAATCAAAACTCTAGGGACTTATCAACAAACAAATCAAAACTTAAGGGCTGTTTAACAAATTTAAAAAAATTATACATAGAAGTTTAAAAGTCCAAAAACAATAAAAAAAATCAAAGAACTATAGAACTTGTCCTTATATTAAACAAAAATATAGATAGAATAAATAATTTAAAACTTCGAAAATCGGGAAATATGTAAGCAAATAATGGGAAGAAAAATAAACAAAGTAAGGGCAAAATTACAAATTTGATTTAGAAATATTAAAAATCTAAAAATAGTCATTGTTGACGATACTCGCCTTGCCGTACTAGAAGGACTTTCTTCGCTAGTTAACTACTAGCCCCGAGAATTAGCACTCTTACTAAATTGCACTGGCTTGCACTGAGGGACTAAAACAGCTCTTGTACCATATTGTCATCGACTGACCAACGAGAATGAGGAGAAATGAAACGACCGCACTGTGTTGTTCAACGTGTATTTTTGGACTGATGTACTGATGTACCCATCTCCTTATTACCTACTGCGATAGTGACCATCGGCTATTTGTCGGTCAGTATCGTATGCAAATGTCTCTCATACTCTCTCTCTCTGCTCCAGTTGGTTTCATTTGAAACGGGTATTGCAAACAACTTCAGTTGTACATTCATCAGTCATCTTCATCAAAAATAACTCCTAAAATATAAGATAAATCACTATCACCAAATCAAATAAACAAAATATGAAAGAAATTTTAAAATCCAGTCGACTTTGAAAATGAAATTTGAAACCTAGAAATTGAAATAAATAAAAAATGAACGTATCTCAAAATGTCTGAATCAAAAACACATCTCAAAATATTTCAATCGAAACCAAATACAAAAATAATAAACTAATTGGCAATTAAATCAGTCTTAATTAAAATCAAATATTCTTGGGATCCAAATGAAAAAAGTTTCCCACAATGGTTCAAAACATAAAAAAAGAAACGACAGACAAAATTTATTGATGTTTGACAATTTATCATTTAAAAAAACGAAATTATCGAATTCCGAAATTAAAATAAAACGAACAAAATTATAAACGATCTAAAAGGAACATATAAAAACTATAAAAAAAAACATAAGTTTAGTCTTTTTTAATTAATCCTCAAAGAACTGTTACTTGAGAACGTAAAATTGTAGAATTGAGATCGGAATAAAAAACAACAAATCAGATCGCGTCTTGATCTAAAAAAAAAAACAAATTCAAAAGAAACTAAAAAGAAAACATATTCAAGCTTATTAAAATCTATCTGTCTGTCTGTCTGTCTGTCTGAACCTTATAGAAATGAAAACTACTGAACCAATAAGCGTGAAATTTTGTATGCAGGAGTTTTTGGGGCCGGGGAAGGTTCTTAATATAGTAAGAGACCCCTCCCTTCTCTGAAGGGGGGGGGGGGGCTCAAGGATGCAAGTCTCCTCGGTGCAAGCAGGGTGCTTAGTGAAAAGGTGTTACTATGTTACTGATTTTATAATGTTCTTCTTCTTCTTTTCGGCGTATCCAAGCTTATTGCTTTTCGTTAGTTTATTGCCAGGCTCTCTATTCTAGATGCACTTCCACAGTTATTAAATTGAGAGCTTTCAAAGCCAATCACCAATGCATGAATTTGTATATTATGTGGCAAGCACAATGATACTTTTATGCCCAGGGCAGTCGAGATTTTTTTAAGTCGCATGGACTGAGAATCGAACTCGCCGCCTCCGGATTGGTAGTTCCGTACCTTTACCGACTAGGCTATCTGAGGCTCCTATTTCGTAGTGTTCATCCCGTTTTCCAGCCATTTGTTTCTTAATGTTTCGATCAAGGTTTCACTCACGTCAGTGCAGGGGAGTCCTTTTTTGCTCTTTCACTCTTCGTCGTTCACACTGCAGTGAGTGTATGAACGCTCAGAGAGCAAACTGTCAATTCTTTCGCTCTCCCGTGCTGTGTCGAACAATCTCTACTGTGGTGTCAGGAACAAATCTCCTTAGAGACTGAGTGAGATTCACCAAAGAGTGCTAGAAATGTGCACCCGTGTGATTCTCCCCAGAGAAATCGCAACCCTGGGGGGGGGGGGGCTCCCATACAAATGAAGCACAAATTTCTGCCTAACTCGAGAACTAATCAAGCAAAGAAAACCAAATTTATCATGTGGGAGTTTTTGGAGGCAAGAAATACAAATCCCATACAAATGAAACAGAAGTTTCTGCATAACTCAAGAACTAAAAATCGAGCAAATGGAACCAAATTTTACACGTGGAGCTTTCTGGAGGCGAAAAATGTTTCTATGGTGGTTTGAGACCCCACCCCTCTCCTAGAAGGGGGGCTGTCATACAAATGAAACTGTAATTTCTGCATAACTCGAGAACTAATACAGCAAATGGAACCAAATTTGGCAAGTGGGAATTTTGAAGGAAGGAAATATTTCTACTATGGCTCGAGACCCCTCATCTCTCTGGTAGGGGGGAGGGTCTCATACAAATGAAACACTAATTTAAACCAAACATGAGACTTATCCCTACTGTTATGAAAATTTGTAAGCAGGGGTCCCAAAAGGCCGGAGAAGGTTATTATGATAGTTCGAGTCTCCTCCCCCATTTGGAAAGGGGGGGGGGGGAGAGCTCCCATACAAATGAAATACAAATGTCTGCATAATTCGAGAACTAATCAAGCAAATGGAGCAAAATTTGGCATGTGGAGGTTTTGGAAGGCAAGAAATGTTTTTACGGTGGTTTCAGAACCGTTCCCTTCTTTGGAAGGAGGGAGGGGGTCTCATACAAACGAAACAAATTTAAACCAAACATGAGAATTATCCCTACTGTTATGAAAATGTGTATGCAGGAGTTTTTGGGCCGGAGAAGGTTCATATGATGGTAAGAGACTCCTTTCCCGTCTGGAAGGGGGGGCTCCCATACAGATAAAACCCAAATTTTTGCATAACTCGAGACCTAACCCAGCAAATACAACCAAATTTGGCATCTAGGGGTTTTGGAGGCATGATTTTTTCTATGGTTATTCGAGAACCCTCCATTCCCTAAAACGGGGGCTCCTATACAAATGAAACAAAAATTTCTGCATAACTCGAGAACTAATCAAGCAAACGGGACCAAATATGGCATGTGGGGTTTTTTGGAGGCAGGATTTTTTTTCTATGGTTGTTCGAGACCCCTTTCCTCTCTAGAGGAGGGGGAGGGGCTCTCATATAAATGAAACAGAAATTTCAATCAAACATAAGAATCATACAGGCAACTAAAACACAAAATATGTATTTCTCGTGTAAGCAGCATGTTCTGATAGAAGTTTAAACCCCTTCTTAGTTCTCATGGGTTTTTGGGGGCTGGATTTTTTTTTCTATAGTGGTTTGAGACCCCTCCCTCTTCTGGAGGGGGTGGGCTCTCATGCAAATGAAACGGAGGTTTTTAGGGCTTGCAGAGGTTTTTAGGGCCGGGAAATTTTTTTATGATGGTTCCAGACCCCTTTCTCTCCTAGAAGGAAGGGGGGGAGGGTTCCCATACAAATAATACACAAATTTTTGCATAACTCGAGAACTAATCCAGCAACAGAACCAAATTTGGCACGTTGGAGTTTTTGGAGGCAGGATTTTTTTTCTATGGTGGTTCGAGACCCCTCCCTCCTCTGAAAGGGGCGGGTTCTCATACAAATGAAACAGAAATTGAACCGATCGGCGTGAAAATTTGTATGCAGAGGTTTTTAGGACCGGGGAAGGTTCGTATGATCGTTCGATATCCGTCTCCCTTGTGAAAGGAAGCATAGCTCGAGAGCTAATCAAGCAAATGAAACTAAATTTGGCTCGTGGCGTTTAAGGGGGCATTAGTTTTTTATATATGGTGGTTTGTGACCCCTCCCTCCTCTGGAAGGGGGTGGGCTCTCATACAAATGAAACACAAATTGAACCGATCGGCATGAACATTTTTATGCAGAGGTTTTTGGGGCCGGGGCAGTGTTCTTATGATGGTTTGAGACCCCTCCTATGGAAGGGGGAAGGGGGTTCCCATACAAATGAAACACAAATTGAACCGATCGGCGTGGAAATTTGTATGCAAGGGTTTTTGGGGCCGGGGAAGGTTCTTATGATGGTTCGAGACCCCTCCCTCCTATGGAAGGGGCGTTCAATACTAATGAAACACACATTTCTGCACAACTCGAGAACTAATCAAGTAAATGGAACCAAACTTGGCATGTGGGGGTTTTTGGAGGCTGCTTTTTTTATGATGGTTAGAAGCTCCTCCCCCTCTGCAGGGGGGCGGGCTCAAACGAATAAAACAGATTTCAATCAAACATGAGAATTATTCAGGCAACTACAACACAAAATGTGTATTTCTCGGGTTAGAAACATGTTCTGAAAGAAATTTGAACCCCTTCCCCTAAAGGGGGATGCTTGAGCTACTCTCAGTGCTAATTTATGCACAATTTATTAATCTAAGGTTACGTAAAAATGACCTTTAAACTGACATGATACGGCGTACTCTGAAGATACATTTTTTGTCTATGAAATGTTTCTACACAGAAAGAAAAACCACTGTAGAAACTACCAATCCAAGGATTACATTAAAAACATACACCTATGTTTTTTGCAGAAAATAATTGCGTTTAGTTCTACTATGAGAATACCCTGGTATGTAAACATTGTAGTAGAAAGTACTAGGACCTGTCAAAATTTATGGTATTTTTCACGGGAAAATTTATGGTAGTTTTAAAAACTGCCGTAGTCAGCCAAAATAGTAGGAATTACCGCACTTTTTCTTTCTGTGTAGGTACTTTTGAAAAACAAAGTGAAGAAATTTTATTCTAAGAACGGCAACGTTAAGTTCGATAAATTTATGTAACGCAACTACGTAAAGAAAAATAAAAACATAAACGAAATAAAAATAATAAAACACCATAATAGAAGTCACACATTAGCAAACGAACATATTTTAACAAAACTTATTCCCAAAACAAACATAAGCACGTCAGTTCTATGAAATTTTCATTCATTTAGTTGCAAGCGTAGCAGCGCTTGCACTGGGTTCAGCTAGTACAATATAAATAAAATTAATAATCAAGCACTTTAAAAATAAATGTACCCTAAGTAAAGAATTTATTTTAAAATAAGATAACGATAATAATAATCAAGAGTTTGAAAAGCCTAAGCAGATATTCAAAGTATCCTGAAACGTTAAATCTTAAAAGTTAACAAAAATGTATATATAATTTACTTTCTACAATCTTTTGTCGGGCATAGCGCATTATCTTTTATTTCGGTTATCTATTGTTCGGTGGCGCGAGTGATCGAGTGAGCACAGAGCAAAAAAATAAAGCTACTCCCCGATGAGATGTGGTGGTTCGCCAAGTTCGGTAGGC
This sequence comes from Aedes koreicus, assembly GCA_024533555.2. Lineage (NCBI taxonomy): Eukaryota > Metazoa > Arthropoda > Insecta > Diptera > Culicidae > Aedes > Aedes koreicus. Next base: position 777,205 of record JAHHFK020003995.1, on the reverse strand, counting down.
CGTTAGTGGGGATTATAATTGATTATGATCCATACTGTTGGTCGCCATGCTCGCCGTGCCACCATATTTTGGATAAAGGAAACCCGATCAGTGAGTGGCTTCGATATCGGTCCAACTTGACTCTCAAGCGTCAATATCAACCCAAGCAACACAGAGTTGTGATAACTGCTTGAAGCAACTTGATTCTGACCTAATTGAGTCACATTGAAGTTAATTTAACTTATTTGCAACAAGTGTGTAACTAGGGAAATTACCTTGTTTTCGTAATAAAAAAAAACCACCACCACACTTTGTGAGTGGTAACATTCTTACTGTTGGTATAAATCGGTTGAAATTGGAAATCGATACTAATATTTAAGTAGTTTACTGGACGTTGCATGAAGTCAGCTTATTGAACCCTCTGCCGATCAATCCTGTTATCAAACATCCCAACGATTTCTCGTGGAAGTGCAGAAGAGTTTTCGGCTTCCAGCAAAGCGAGCATCATGCCAGCAAATTCCTACACTTTCCTTAGCTGCATTCGGGTGAGGCCGGCGCCGGTTTTGGCTTAGACTTGGTCAACAGTTTTTACACATTGAGGATGTATGTTAGTGCTAAGCATCACCTGTTAGTTCTCTGTGTAATAACAGCAGGTCTGGCAATAACGGAGTTGCAACCTCGGGCGGTCAATCATGCTCATGTTCATTCTCACTTATTGCAAACTCAAGGCAACGACAATTCTCAGTTTAATTAAATTGAGGTAACTGTAACTCCGACGAATTTTACGATTATCTCTGAAATCATCTGATCAATTTCTTCTGCCCTCCTCCCACTCCAACACTCAACGTTTCTTAATTTCGAACCATTTGCCAATGCTCCTCTACGCTACCATTCTACAAGCCGAACTCAATACAACCCTGTTTCGAAATCTATAAAACAGTTTCTCCTCCCCCTGTTTCCCTTCTGGCTTTTCCGAGCCGCCTCTCAGCATTGCACTAGCATTTTTATGGGACTCTTTTATCGCCCGCTCCCATGCACCTTGCCAGTCCAAAAGAGGGGACATTAGATCAGTCAGAACTGTACGAAAAATTCCTGCCACAGGAACTTATTCCGAATTCAGCCAGTCCGTCCGTTGGTTGGACAGTCTCACCGCATTTGAAACACAGCTACCGGAATACATTTGTTTACCGATTGAAGAGGAGAGCCCCTTTCGGATGGAAAGCCACAGACAGACTCACAGACCGTCCAATTCAACGAACCACCAACGACGTCCACTGCGGCAGTACAGAGTGGCTGGCACAAGGCAGGCGTCACCAGCGGCTCCACTACCAGCGTTGCGTTGCCATGGTTACTGTCAGTGTCAGACGAATACTGTTCCTGTCACTGCCACTACGCCACGCTATGAGGGAGTACCTACTAGGAGTCATAAAATTTTATGGCTATTTCGTATGAAAACAGAAAATGTTTGCCGACAGTCGGTGCGGCGTTCCAAGCACGGTAAACCTGACATGGATTGCCCCTGCAGAAGCTGTCGTCGTCGGTTCGGAGGGTTTTTCTCGGATCGAAAGGGGGAACATAAATTTTACGATGCACTGCTGCTCTGGTTGCGAGATAAATTCCAGCTGAAATCTAGGAAAATGTTCGTAGATTTTTGCTATGATGGAAACAAAGTTCGGTTGATGGTTACATTTTGGTATTTGGACAAACGATAATTATTCTTCAGGAGCAATGCTCTTCAAATAGTAATTGAATTTCCTATGGAGTAAACTATGGTCAAATAAAAGTGAATCCATAAAAATTGAGAGCGTAATTTCCATCAATTGAAACATCACATTAAAGCTCCAGCGAGACAAACGCTCACCGAAACGAAGCAACCTAACAACGACCCACATTCTACCTAATTTGACACATCACACCAGTGCAACGAAAGCAGGATCCATAGAAACCACCGCAGCGTCAGTCAGTGGGAAAGCTTCGAATCCGGTCTCTCAGGAACCGTAATAATCGTTAGGCAACAACATGGAAGAAATTGCACGAGAAGTTCCTCTTTCATCAGACTGCTGTTCGACTTTGTCAGCGAAACATTAACCCTTCCACCCGTTGCTCCCTGGGTTGACGCTTCCGGTTGGTCCCCAACCACCCATTCCGCCCTAACGAGTTCATTATACGGGAAAGGATTAATTAAATCCTATATTTTTATTACACCGGCCATCCTGCACACCACGGTGCTGCTGTGTGAGAGAGCGAGGACCAGAGCCACTGTGGTGGGGAGGAGGTGCACGAACATGACTTTGCTGTTGAGTTGACTTTGGAACCCAACCGAAGCCATCGGCGTGTGCCCCATCTAATCTGAATATGATAATAATTTTCCCAGTGTCCGCTCCTGTATTTCATCATCATTAGGTATCGTCCCAGTCAAAGAACAAGCAAACGGACTTCGAATTCGCATGCTTTCCCTTTGATCCGGCTTCTTAGACGTTGAACTGCCTTGTGAAAAGGGACGCGTACTTCTATGGTTATTACCTTAAGTTACGAGAGGTGCAGGAAAGTCCCCAGGCTTTCCGGTTCGTAAGCTGGATTTCATGCAAAGCCCATTTTCCAGGTGGATTGTATTCAAATAAGAGCCGGGTTTAGTTTCGTATGAAGCGAATTTGGCACGGACAGCCGGCGGTTGCTCGGTGTGGCAATTAAATAAATAAGACAGTAGAGCGTTTAGGATCAGGAAGTCGTTAGTTGGAACGGTGGCCAATGAGGAGGAAATATCAAATTAAAGTAAGCTATGGAATTAGGTTTATTGATTAACATTTCTAGTACGAGGATTATTCCGGCAGAGGCTTCTTGTTAGTCTTTTTGTTCTAGGATATAAATTGTGGAATGTTTCTGAAAAGAAAACTGGGAACACGGTTTGTCTTAATAATCCTAGTGAGTATGCTATATTGCTGATAGGTAAATGGAGATGAATAGACATGTAAACCGAAACACAGGAGATAGAAATGATATTCATTTTCGGATAGAGAAAGTTTAACAAATAGTGAAATCACTTAAAGTTGAATTTAAATATTTTGCAAAAGTCAGTCAACACAGAATCGCATATGATAGCGCATATGAGTACAACATGGAGGCGATTTAGGTTCATTCGAACATTTAACTTTATGTTAAATGCACGCAAATCGCCTCCACGTTATACGCATATCCGTTATTATATACGATCTTGTGTTTACTGGAGGCAGCAGGGTAAATGCACCCTTCTTTTTGGGGAAATGCTCCTTAAACTTTGGAAAAATGCTCCTTAGATGCGTTTGCCCGGTATAATGCAATCGGAGGTATTTATCTTCTGGTTGGCGCTTGCCGGTTGTTTTGACGGGTCTTAAGTTTCTTCAAGATGGTATAGCGGAGCCTCGCTCCGCAATCTTCGAGGTAATTTTGACGGGTGTAAATTTCATTTTGACGAGTCTTAATTTCATTTTGAAGAGTCTTTATTCCGACCCATCAATCTTAATTTCGTTTTGACGACTCTTAAATTTAGAAACTTAAAACCCGTCAAAACTATACAATCTTGAAGAAACTGAAGACCCGTCAAAACACCCGGCAAGCGCTAACCAGAAGATTAATACCTCCGATTGCATTATGCCGGGCAAACGCATTTTTCCAAAGTTTAAGGAGCATTTCCCCAAAAAGAAGGGTGCATTTAACCTTTGCCGTTTACTGGGTATGTATCAACTTTTGCAAAATATTTAACTTCAACTGATTTCACTATTTGTTGAACTTTCTCTATCCGAAAATGATTAAGCGATAAAAGTATTATTTTAACGCGTTTCTGATAAAATCTAAGCAAATGGTATCTACTCGCGTGAACTCTGAACACCACGTTAAAAAAAACTCGTGTAATAAACGACTCCAGTGTATTTCGCATAACTTTTCAAAAGGTCCTAAATAATAATGAGAGATTCGCTCCTCTCTCGTTCTTTTTTGTCAATTACGACGCCATTATAAAATGGGGAGTGAGATGATCGTCTCGAGGAAGGCAACACACCGACCCTGTGCTCGCGCAAAAGTCCGTACTTATTTATTTATCTAAATAGCCATACATCGTATTTACGATATGACTTCATCTACAACATTTCGCCAATATACTCGGTCTATGGCTGCCTCTCTCCAACATCGTTGACGACCCACACTCGCCAGATCCTGTTGCACCTGGTCCGCCCATCGTGCTCGCTGTGCCCCACGCCTTCTTGTACCGGCCGGATTCGAGGCGAACACCATTTTTGCAGGGTTGTTGTCCGGCATTCTCGCAACATGCCCTGCCCACCGTATCCTTCCAGCCTTCGCGACCTTCTGAATGCTGGGTTCGCCGTAGAGTTCAGCGAGCTCGTGGTTCCATCTTCGCCGCCACACTCCATCCTCCTGTACGCCGCCAAAGATGGTCCTAAGCACCCGGCGTTCGAAAACACCAAGTGCTTGCAGGTCCTCCTCGAGCATCGTCCACGTCTCGTGCCCGTAGAGAACAACCGGTCTTATCAGCACTTTGTACATGGTACATTTAGTGCTGGGGTGAATCTTTCTTGACCGCAAGTTCTTCTGGAGCCCGTAGTAGGCACGACTACCCCGGCTGTTGAGCCCGGCTCTTCGCATGACACCTTCTAGCGCAATGTTGAACAACAGGCACGAAAGTCCATCACCTTGACGTAGTCCCCGGCGTGATTCAAACGAGCTGGAATGTTCACCCGAAATCTTTCGCACACCGTCCATCGTAGCTTTAATCAGTCTAGTGTGCTTCCCGGGAAAGCCGTTCTCGTCCATAATTTTCCGTAGCTCTATGCGGTCGATACTGTCGTACGCCGCCTTGAAATCGATGAACAGATGATGCGTCGGGACCTGGTATTCGCGGCATTTTTGGAGGATTTGCCGTACAGTAAAGATCTGGTCCGTCGTCGAGCGCCCGTCGATGAAACCGGCCTGATAACTTCCCACGAACTCATTTACTTTTGGTGAAAGCCGGCGGAAAATGACCTGGGATAGCACTTTGTAGGCAGCGTTTAGGACTGTGATCGCTCGGTAGTTCTCACACTCCAGCTTGTCGCCTTTCTTGTAGATAGGGCATATAACCCCTTGCTTCCACTCCTCCAGTAGCTGTTCTGTTTCCCAGATTCGGACTATCAGCCGATGCAGATAGATGGCCAGCCTTTCTGGGCCCATCTTGATGAGTTCTTTGCCAGCTGCTTTGTTATTCTTGAGTTGTTGGATAGCATCCTTAACTTCCCTCAGCGTGGGAGCTGGTTCGTTCCCATCCTCTGCTGTGCTGACGTAGTCATTTTTTCCACCGACTTGGACTTCAACGCCCGCGTCCTCTGCGCCATTCAGGTGTTCGTCGTAGTGCTGCTTCCACCTTTCGATCACCTCACGGCCGTCTGTCAGAATGCCCCCATCTTTATCCCTACAAATTTCGGCTCGCAGCACAAAGCCTTTTCGGGACGTGTTGAGCTTCTGATAGAACTTCCGTGTTTCTTGGGAGCGGTACAGCTGCTCTATCGCCTCGCCCTCAGCTTCTTCCAGGCGGCGTTTCTTTTCCTGGAATAGGCGGGTCTGCTGCTTCCGCTTCCGTTTATAACGCTCCTCGTTCTGCCGGGTCCCGTGCTGTAGCATTATTGCCCGCGCTGCGTTCTTCTCCTCCAAAACCTCCCTGCACTCTTCGTCGAACCAGTCGTTCCCTCGACTCCGCTCAACGTACCCGCGTCGTTGATGGCTGCTTTGATATTCCTCCAGCAGTCCTCGAGAGAGGCTTCGTCGAGCACACCCTCATCCGGCAACGCTGCATCGATATTCTGCGCGTAGGCCGTGGCGACATCCGGTTGCTTCAGCCGCCTTAGGTTGTACCGTGGCGGGCGTCGGTACCGTACGTTGTTTACGACGGATAGTTTTGGGCGCAGTTTTACCATCACCAGGTAGTGGTCGGAGTCGACGTTAGCGCCACGATAGGTCCTGACGTTGATAATGCTGAAGTTGAAGAACCGGCTCTTGGTTCTCAACCTGCACATTCGGTCATTGATCGGCCACCACCCGATCACGCGCTTCTGCATGTCACCCATCACTATAAAAGCTGTTCCCAGCTCGTGTGTGTTGCCGCAGCTCTGGTAGATGGTATGGTTACCTCTAAACGTACGCACCATGGATCCCTTCCAGCACACCTCCTGCAGCGCTACGATGCCAAACTTACGATCCTTCAGTGCATCGGAGAGTATGCGGGTACTTCCGACGAAGTTGAGCGATCGGCAGTTCCACGTACCGAGTTTCCAATCGCTAGTCCTGTTTCGTCGCTGTGGTCCTCGCCGATTGTTCTGGGTCGTATTCTGCTGTAAATGTTCCTGTGTTTGCTTTTTTTTACGACTGGCTTGCATGGCTTGACACCAACCCCCTACTTTCCGGAGGACCAAAGTGCTCAGTTGAATTTAGAGTCCCACGCTGGCACATGGACGGTGATTCAGCCGCCCCTGACATGGGGAACAGACGCTGTTTTGAGCCGCTCCTAACCTGGAGAACAGACGCTCTGGTTCTGCATTGGCATTTCCTCCGAATGCAGGTGATAAATAGCTTGGTTATAGCGCCGCTGCTCGCTTAAAGTCCGTACTGTGCGGGTGAAATCGCACTCGAAAGCGCCTGAAAAGTGTTCTCCAGGCTAGCAGAGATCGCGTACGTTGTGGAAGTGATATTTGGCTCCATTGGCAGTGAAGAGGAGTTTTCTTGCTGAATTTTTTTTTTCGCACAACCTCTCTCTCTCGCGCTGAGCTATCAGTTCTTCCTGTCTGTCGCTCGCGTTTTCACTTTTTGGGAGAAGCGCAGTGGTGTTGGTGTGAGTTTGGTGGATTGGAGTTTTTTTTATTCGCCCACCCTGGATGCGATTCATCAAAACGTAAAGATAGAGAGGTACGCAGTTGTGTGTGTTGACAGTAGTTGCATCGCATCAGCGGTAACAACAACGGTATCATCTAGCACGACGTCTGCGGCGTCAGTAGCACCTCGTCGCGTGTCGCGTTGTTCTGCGTCGCGGATTACTAGTGTGCGTGTGCAATTGGTTCCGGTGAGCTGAAGCTAGAAGAGTGTTGCGTGTCGCGGGATCGCGCCGTGCTCGCGATACTTTCAAAAAACTGCATACAATCAAGCGCGCTGTTGTGTGTTGGTGATTTTTCCTCAAGCGAACTCAGGTCTAAAGTGTCGTCGTTGGCGGGTATTGTGGGGGAAGATAGTGTGTATTGTTTAGCAACCGTGCAAAGTTAGAGGTCATAAGCGAGTTTATTTTTCTTATTGATTCTGTTTCCTGAAATCAAAAGCCAATATCTAGAACTAGATTTAAGAGGAAAATACCACAACCGTGCCAAAGTGAATTTTGATTCGGTGTGCAGGCTCAGTTTGTAAATTAATCGGTGCAAGAAGAGTGTATTAGATACAGACATCACACTACCGGAAGATTTCTGACACGTCGGCGACGGCCGGGTTTATGTGGACAAGTGCCTGCGGCAGCAGCTGCGGGCCCAGCAGGACTTTGCCATATAGGACATCGAGGAGAGCTGGTTTGCAAAGCAACAAATAATTTATTTCTACCATATTTTGAAGACAATATCTAATATCCTGTTTTATTTTATTTTGTCTATTTTGTTTTGATTTGTTTTTCTTTATGCTTGTCTCTTTTTAGTCACATTGAGCGGTCTATTGCTTTTTGCGGATAGTGCTACATACTTTCAGCATATCGTTAACCAAAACGAACCCGGCTGCTAACCTTTCCCCAACTATCCAACATCCCGGTGATTTCTCTTGGAAGTGCAGAGGATTTCTCGGCTTCCTTCAAAGCCAGTATCATGTCAACACGTTCCTTCCCATTCCCTACTTGACCAGCATTCGAGCATGGCCGGCGCCGGTATTGCTTTTGCTAATAGGTCACCAGTTTTTACACATTGAAGATGTATGTTAGTCCCAAACATCATCTGTTGGTTCTTTGTGCAAATACAGCTGATCTGGCAATAACGGAATTGCAACCGTGGGCGGTCAATCATGCTCATACTCATGCTCAACTTTCTCTATCCGAAAATGATTATCATTTCTATCTCCTTTGTTATTCTAATGATCCTAAAATGCCTACTTAAATCCAGGTTGGAAACAAAACGTCCTGAATTTAGAAACGTAAGTAATTCCATCCTAAATTTTGTTCTATAGTAGGACTAATTATTACGAATTAAAACAGACTAGTGTCGATACCTTAAGGTGGGTTGGGTATTAAACTTGTTTTAGCATTTTTTTTTATATTATTTCAATTAAATGCATAATATTTCAAGAATATTGTGTCCAAATTTGAATAATTGTTAAAAATTGAAATTTCACAAAACCTCTCCCAGCGTTACTTGGGGAAGTTAATAATCTAACGAATGATCTTTGTTTTTTTTTTATTTCAGATGATCCAGCACCAAGTTATATGGGGGGTATCGCAATTCAATTTTTCTCCAAGGCATGTCCGAATAATTGCTGCCATTGCGGTATTTTTTTAAATTTTTTGTGAAAATCTCACATAATATTCTTCAAATGTCATACTTTAATGTACCATCTCCAAATCTCTGTATTAAAAAGAGATGTCAGCTTTGCCGTCACATAAAATTCACAATAACATGACTTTTTTGTACGAATTCAAAACTGTAAAAACTAGTGCAAGTCTTTAAAATAATTCCAAATAATCTTAACAATACATAAACAGATAACCTAAAGCTTGTCCACCTTAAATTTTGGACACTTTTCTTTCAGTGTAGATTTTGAATTATTTCACGGATCGCTGAAACGTTTCCCAAGCAGCACTTCGATGAACATCTGAATGGAGTACAGGAAGAGGACCAAGACAGCGATGGAAGAGACGTAGTCGATGCAGTAAGTGACGGAGATGTGCCACCCCCGACGATAGGTGAAGTTAAGGATGCCATCAAGCAGCTGAAGAACAACAAATCAGTTGGAAGGGGTGGAATCGGAGCAGATTTTATCAAGATGGGCCCGGACAAGTTGGCAAATTGCCTGCATCGACTGATAGCCAGGATTTGGGATATCGTGCGATCACTGTCCTTAATGCCGCCTGTAAAGTATTATCCCAAATCATCTTCCAGCGACTGTTGCCACTAGCGAATAGATTTGTGGGAAGTTATCAGGCCGGCTTCATCGAAGGACGGTCTACAACGGACCAAGTCTTCACTTTGCGGCAGATCCTCCAAAAGTGCCGTGAATATAGAGTCCCAACGCATCATCTATTCATCGACTTCAAAGCCGCATATGATACAATTAATCGATATGAGCTATGGAAGATCATGGACGAGAACAGCTTTCCGGGGAAGCTGACCCGACTTATCAAGGCTACGATGGATGGAACCCAGTGCTGTGTGAGGATATCGGGTGGATTATCGGGTTCATTCGAATCTCGCATGGGGCTTCTTCAAGGTGATGGTCTCTCTTGCCTCCTGTTCAACATTGCTCTGGAAGGTGTTATGCGACGAGCGGCGTTTAACATGCGAGGCACGATTTTCAACAGATCCGCTCAATTTATCTGCTTTGCCGATGACGTGGATACTGTCTGCAGAACATTTGAGGCGGTGGCAGAGCAGTACACCAGACTAAAGCGCGAAGCAGAGAAGATTGGGTTTAAGATAAATACGTCCAAAACGAAGTACATGCTGGCAGGCGGAACCGAGCACGACAGGACCCGACTGGGCAGCAGTGTAACGATCGACGGCGATGAGTTCGAGGTAGTCGATGAATTTGTCTATCATGTCTATCACTGGTTACTGCGGATAACGATAACAGCCGTGAGATCCGGAGGCGGATTATCAGTGGAAGTCGTGCCTACTATGGGCTCCACAAGCAACTACGGTCAAACAGACTTAGCTCCCGTACGAAGTGCATCCTGTACAAAACGCTAATAAGACCGGTTGTTCTCCACGGGCATGAGACGTGGACAATGCTTGAAGAGGACCTGCGAGCACTCGGAGTTTTAACAGCGACGGATGTTAAGAACCATCTTTGGTGGAGTACAGGAGGACGGACTATGGAGGCGAAGGATGAACCATGAGCTCGCGCAACTCGCCGGCGAACCCAGTATTCATAAGGTGGCAAAAGCTGGAAGGATACGCTGGGCAGGACATGTTGCGAGAATTCCGGGCAACTATCCTGCAAAAATGGTGTTCGACGGAAATCCGGTTGGTCCAAGACAACGTGGGGCGCAACGAGCAAGATGGTCAGACCAGGTGCCCACAAGGTGCCCAAGGGGTTGGAGAGGAGCAGCCACGAATCGGGCATTATGGAGAGATATTGTGCATCAGGCTATGTTATAGTATTGTGGCGTTATGCCATGTAAATAAATAAATAATGAAAGGTTTCACTTATATGACAGTTGAAACACTCCACTTTATTTCGTGGCGAATTCAGTAAAATGGCGTCGAATCAAGTGGAAGTGCGCAAACGCATTTCGACGAACGGCAGCAAGATTCGAATTTATCGGTACGCGATCATGCCAAGAAACTAAAACTACCGAAAAGTACCGTGTTTTGCGTTTGCAATCATTTGACCAGCGGTTGACTGTGGATCGGAAGGTTGGAAGTGGAACAAATCGAAAAGTATGCTCCCGGCAAGTGGACAAGAAGGTGGTAGCCATTATTGAGAAAAATCCCAATCTTTCTGTGCGAAATGTAGCTCGGAAAGTAGGGAAGTCAAAATCATACGTACAAAAAGTGATGCAGAGGCAAGGACTGAAGGCATACACAGTGAAAAAGGTGTCCAACTGTGATGACAAGCAAAATTTCATTGCAAAAAGTCGTAAGGAGCTTTACACCAATTTTTTGCAAACATTTTCTTGTATCATAATGGACGAAGAAACATACGTACTCGAAGACTTTAAACTGCTTCCGGGTCTGACTTTTTATACCGCAATGCAAAGGAATGCCGTTGCCGAGCACTTCCGGATAAAGAAGGTGTCCAAATTTCCGAAGAAGTATTTGATTTGGCTGGCCATATGTAGTTGTGGTCAAAAATCTAAAAGTTTCGTCTCTACCGGCACTAAATATCAATAAAGATGTGTACGAGAAAGAATGTCTGCAAAAGGGGTTGCTACCGTTTATCAGAAGCCACGAATCTCCAGCTCTGCTTTGGTCTGATTTGGCCTCTTGTCACTATGCGAAATCCGTCCTGGAATTGTATAAGGAACCAAAAGTCAAATACGTGCCAAAAACAGCCAATCCACCAAACTGTCCAGAACTTCGCCCAATAGAGAAGTACTGGGCTCTAGTTAAGCGGAAACTCCTCGAAACTAAGAAGAAAGCAAATGTTACCGATGATTTGAAGAGAAGATGGAGAATCGTTACGGCGGGCGTATCTGAGGATACCGTACGGAACCTGATGGTGGGTGTACCACAGAAAGTGCGAGAATTTTACAAAAAGAAGGATTAACATCTTAATCAACTGTTTCTAATGTAGATATACAATGTGTCTCACAATAGGTGTAACCTTTTTTCAGTCTTGGTTTATTTCAGCTGGGTGATTTTAACAGCGGAATTGATTATACCCGTTTTGAGTGTATTCTTTTGACAGCTTATCGCTGAAGATAAATAAGCGTTCCGTTTGTTTATATTTATCAGCTACCATGGACGCCATACGGGAGCAAGTTTTAAAATTACATTTGCAAAAGCGTAGACCGTTTCAGATATTCAATAGCCTTAAGCAGTTCGGAGATAGTAAGCCATTTTGTTTTTCGTACCTTGAAACGGTTCAAGGAAACTTGAAATGTCCAAAGGTCCAAAGTAGCAGAAATCTTTTGGCTCGGTGACTGCGAGATTTTATTTTCGGATGAAAAGCTCTTCCGCCTTCAGGACAGTTATAATCAACAAAATGATCATGTTTTTGGCAAAAGTCTTGTCAATATTCCAAGAGATAAACTAGCTGTAGAACGCTATCAGAATGTATCGAAAATCATGGTATGGGGTGCCGTTTCACGAAAAGAAAAACCTCCTTTTCTTTTCATAGAACCTAACATAAAAATCAACACTGAATATTACACCGAGCAGGTTTTGAAGAACCATCTGCTTTTTCATGCTTCAACGCTGTATGGGAATACACCATTTTGTTTCCAACAGGACTCAGCTCCAGCTCACAAGTCAAAGAAGACACAAGCGTGGTGCGTGGAAAATGTCATCACAAGCGAAGAATGGGCTGCATCTTCAACGGATCTCAACCCACTTAACTACCTTGTTTGAGGTTATAGGCTTTAACATATAGGCCCTACGAAAGGGCTTACTTTAGATCGATTCAAGAAACATTTGGTTGATAATTGGGACCAGGAAATCGTGCGTGCCAGCTGCGATGGGTTTACAAAGCGTTTGCGCAAGTTTATCAAGGAAAAGGGTGAGAGATTCGAAATATATTAATAAAATTTATTTCTATAACATGTATCTTTCAAATGAAAAATAAATGCTATGATTTGGTTGATTTGTTTTGCTGTAATCCCATCTTGTTTTTGTGACACCTATTGTGAGACACCTTGTATGTTACATTATTCTAGCATCCGGGGAATTTGAATTCCAGGAATTGTCCAATAATATAGATCATTCGACCAGAAACTTTTTCATCGATGAGACATTTACGCACAATACCATATTCATTTCAATCAAAATGAGTAAATATTATCCATTCAACCATTGTAAACATCTTAATTTTACGCAGGCACGTTTACTCAAATTTGAGTAGAGTTATACTTACCCTTGAAATTATCGAGCCAAGCAGGTGTTGCCAAGTACCAGACATTGAGTGAAAGTATTATTAAGAGTATCAAAGTTTAATACCCGTCGGGTCATCGAAGTTGAACCAATCTAGCAATCGAATTGTCAAAGAAGTGGACACTTGGATAATGCACGTTAGCCAAATTTGAATACAGTTAACTTAAATTTGATGAAAAATGGAGTCACTAGAGTGGAGTCACTAGAAAAATGGGTTTGCTTTACATTTTCATAATTTTCCAGAACTCGGTAAAAATAATATAATAATAGATCTATATGTATATTAGTAGACTGATCTTAACAAGTATTGGATTGGAAGAATTGTCATTCTACAAAGTAAACAGCACACTTCTTTTGCTTCTCATAAATTCGGGTCTGGTTCAAATAGAACGCTGCCTTTATTCCAAGTACAATTCACATATGATTATCCCTACCATAATGGCAACGCAGTCAGTGATATGGCCAACATAAGTCCTAACCCAGTTCTTTCCGCTTCCAGACATTGCGGCTGCCAGAAGGAAGAAATAGGATACAAACTTATACTAAATAACGACGGTTGCTGGCTTTTCTTGAGAGGAGGCCAAAATCCTGTCCGGATTACTGGGTTGGCAAAAATTGCCGCATCATGTGGGGTTTTCGTTCGCTCTCCTCTTGGATGCCGGAAAAAAAATAAGTGATCATATGGGATAACCGTGTAATGCAACATTATAGCTCATAAATAGAGGTGACTTAACCTACCGGAGAAAGTTGTTCTTGGGAGCTGGATTTAAAAGAACAATGTCGTTCTTCAACTGCCACCGTTGTTTGGTGAGCTCGACAATGCTCTCGAATAGAAGTATTTTTAAATTCATCATAGTAAGCCTTGCTTCACTCATTTCAAGGAGTCATTTCCCACCTAGAGTTTCAACGCAAACCCAATAAAATGCCCAATATTTCATCACCTCCACACAAGGACCATTGAGTTCACAGTCAAGGAAAACAGTTTCAAAATGTGCATCACTGTTCGTCATCGTTTCCACCCTTGTTGGCAAACTCAGTGATAGGCCCTTCATGTAGACTGCTCATAATTTTCCATCCATCGCACAGCCCTCTACGATGTGACATCGTCGCTGCTTTTCCGACAGGCTCGCATTGCAACGAAGGGGTACTTGAAATTGATGGCCCTCGAAGCCGGCGACGACGACGTGCAGACCGAGTTCTCGAGAACCCTGGTGAATGCGAGCACATTCCGAGTCAGTTCCAACATTCACAAGTGGAAAACAAGGTAGATTTTTGTCACTCGAAAAAATATCACAAAAAGGGTTCTCTCCAAACAAGTGCAACTGGTTTGAAAGTTCTTGAATTGCCTAAAATTAAAAATCCATGGCATACTGCCAATCGATTTCAAATTAGTTAAATTCCACACTGGGCATTATTTTCATAAGAGGTAAATTTTTCGAAAAACCATTCGAACGTTATCGCAAAAGTTAAAAGCCCGTTTGCAGTAAAAATGCAAAGTAATGCCCGGATTACAAACGAAACCAGTTTTTCGCACGCATCCGTAGCGAAATGGCGCACAGTTGATTCGTAAAGTCCCTTCCCGACAACGACGACGGAACGACCGCGATGATAATTTAAAGTCATTAGTTTTCTTTCAGCACCTACATTAAAAGCATTTTGTGCTCATCAAGCGGCCGAGGATAAGATATCGAACTGATGGGATGTTTTTTTGTTGTTGTTGAGGGGAACCGAGAGCTGGACGGTTGGTCTCTCAACCAGTTTTTGGCACGCCTCTGCGGCATTTTTTTTTCTGCAGTCAAAAGAGGTGGGATGGTTGGGATTTCGAAAAAATATAGATAAGGCTTAAAGTCTTATTAAAAGTAAATTTGGATGCCGGATTCGAAAAACCACCGCACACCGCGTGGCTGAAGCTAAAACGTTACCATTAATCAACGCGCTATTATAGACAACTTACTTGAGAAATAACAGTTCGTTTAATTTAAAAGTATACGTACCTGGAACGAAAAATAGAAATCACAATTAGTAATCGCGTTTGTATGAAATGCATAGATTAAGCGATTTAAAACTATCATCACATCCAACCAAAACGTGAAGCGCAAGCAATTACATGCCACCTGAATGAGTATAGATTATCACAAGAGCACTGCCGCTCTATTTCACTCAAAATAGAGTCGTCTTTGACTCAATTTCTTCAAAAGTGGAGTCACTCAAATTTGAGTAAATCTTATTAGAATTGACTATCAACATCTGCCCGATTCAGGTCGACGTTGTTGGTCTATCGATTTGTCGATTCCAACAAACCGAGATGCCAATTTTACTCAATTTTTCGTGGCTCCACTTTTATCGAAATTGAGTCAAATAAAGCGACCGTGCAGATCAGAGCAAGCAGTCAAGAGTGTGTAAATCTTTGGAAAACTCCAACTCACTCCCTTTAACTCACACATCACTGACCGGCAGACTTCCATGCGCAGTGCACAGATGTGAAGCGGCAATCCGTGCCTTACCTTCCCATCGACGGTTTTCTCTAATTTATTTACTCTAAAAACTGATAAACAAACCGGCTTCTTTCTTCTCGCAACCAAACGTAGCCCCGTTCATGTAAACCAAAGCCTTCGAAATTTACCGTCGACGCATTCAAACATTATTTACACTACATTAGTAACGCTTTGAACTTTGATGTTGGATTCCACTCATTCCCTCTGTACTAAAACACTGTTTTTTTTTTCCTCCTCTATTTGATGATGCTGGTGCATCGCACGCACAAGAAGATCATCGCCGGGAGAGGTGTCAGCTTCCGAGTTGGGAAGAGCTAATAACATGATCGCTTCTCCTCCAAGTCGCCCCCTTTCTTCTGCTCCCGTCCGAAGAGGAGAAAAAAAAATCCAATTCCATGGAAATAAACAGAAAAGCGGCGAAGAAAATTTCATAGGTCAATAGAACCGAGGTTTCACATTTCAATCGGAGAATGGGTAGTAGCATTTAGAGTAATCCGACTTTTTTCATTTCATGCAATCGTCTGTCAAAAACTTTCCAAACTCCACTCACCGTCAGTCATTCGTGCAATGGCAGGGGCATTTAGCGCCAGCCCATCTGCACTGGGGCGGCCTGACGGGACATAAAATAGGAAATTTACGACCACTTCGGATGTCCTCTCCGAACGGAAAGCTTCCAGGAGTTTTTCCCCCTAGGCGGAACAACGCCGTTTCCAAGCGTCGAAGAACCCCTCACGCTGGGCGAGTGTATTCTATGGGGACTTTCACGGCGCGTTAATGCCGAATTAAAGCGATAATAATAGTAAAATTTACGATACGACAGCAAACCGGGCGAAAACTAAATTAAACC
Source organism: Aedes koreicus (assembly GCA_024533555.2). NCBI lineage: Eukaryota > Metazoa > Arthropoda > Insecta > Diptera > Culicidae > Aedes > Aedes koreicus. The sequence goes on along the minus strand of JAHHFK020003995.1, from coordinate 761,096 downwards.
TGTGCGGAGTCGGAGTACGTGGGGAGGGGGAGGTATTCAGTAGTGATCTCGCAGAGGGGTTCTTTTTGGTCAGGGGTGTAGGTTCGAATTGGAAGACTCAAGATTGCATTTTACGGCAGGCAGCATACACGTGATCGAACATTGAAAAATTGACAGATATGCTCCGTCGAAACGTCAACTTTCCGCCCAAAGGGTGTCTACGATAAAATTGTATCACACACAATTTTTGCTAACTTTCCTCGCGATTTGATTCATTGAGATTTTGAGCGAAAAAAGTGAAATGGGTTTTGTTTATAATGTGTGAAATTCATCATCAGTTTAAAATCAACACGTCAAAAATCAACAAAATTGCTGTTTGGACTTTTTGTTTACGAGCATTTATGAAGATTTCTGTGTGATCGAACCATCACTCCATTGTGGAAAAGTGAAGCGTTTCACACAGCAATCGAATACTCTTTATTCGTACATGAATCCAAAAACCCAACGACTGTGAATACGAGGAAGTCTTTGAATATCAATTAGCGAATTATGAAAACATCAAACTGAAAGTATGCAATTTCAATTGGCAAACCATTTTAAGGAATGAAGGATATGTCGAAACTGCTGTAGACGGCTTTAACAAAATTTTAACAGAAATTATCTCACAGGAAATACCTCTGCAGAGAAAACTACGTCACAAAAATACTAAATATCCAATCTGGTATAACAAACATACAAAACATATCAACATATATAATTAAAAAGCTCATAAAACTTACAAAAAAAAATAATTGTGAAAATTTAGCAAAATAAGGTGTGGCCCATCTTGTATTGGAACAAACATTTTTGATTCTTTCAGCGACCCTAGTGGTCGGATTTGTAGACTATGACATCTTATGTGTACCCTAAAGGGCGATACGGTCAAAATTTGGTCAATATCAACTTGACGTATTTCTTTCAATTTTGCATTTAAAAAACCTGAACACCCCTCATTTTAGGTGTGTGTGTGAGAATGTTGCTCCTATTTTGATTTTGAATTCACTCTTCAGTTGTCAAAATGCCGTCCAAGCAAGAAGAGCAGCGTATCAAAATTTTGCTCGCGCATCGCGAAAATCCGAGCTACTCGCACGCAAGTTGGCAAAATCGCTAAAAGTTGCCAAATCAACCGTTACAAATAATTATGTTTGGGGAACGTTTGTTGACAGCCAGGAAGTCTGGATCGGGGGGAAATCGAAAACCGGAAGCCGCTGAGACGACAAAGAGAGTTGCCGGTAGTTTCAAGCGAAACCCTAACCTATCTCTCCGAGATGCCGCATAAGCTGGGTGTATCGTCTACAACCGTGCATCGAGCCAAAAAACGAGCCGGACTATCGACTTACAAGAAGGTAGTACTCCAAATCGCGATATAAACAAAAACGACGGCCAAAGCGCATCCCGAGGCTGTACACGACGATCTGACGAAGTTTGACTGCGTGGTAATGGACGACGAAACCTACGTCAAAGCCGACTACAAGCAGCTTCCGGGACAGGAGTTTTATACGGCAAAAGGAAGGGGAAAGGTAGCAGATATTTTCAAGCACACGAAACTGTCAAAGTTCGCAAAGAAATATCTGGTTTGGCAAGCCATCTGTACCTGTGGCTTGAAAAGCAGCATTTTCATAGCTTCCGGGACTGTCAACCAAGAAATTTACGTGAAAGAGTGTTTGAATAAACGTCTGCTGCCTTTCCTGAAGAAACACGGTTGTTCCGTACTGTTTTGGCCGGATTTGGCATCTTGCCATTACGGTAAAAAGGCCATGGAGTGGTACGCCGCCAACAACGTGCAGGTGGTTCCCAAGGACAAGAACCCTCCCAACACGCCAGAGCTCCGCCCAATTGAGAAATACTGGGCTATTGTCAAGCGGAACCTAAAGAAGACCAAAAAAACTGCTAAGGACGAGCAGCAGTTCAAGGCAAACTGGCTTTCTGCTGCGAAGAAGGTGGACAAGGTGGCTGTACAAAATCTGATGGCAGGAGTCAAGCGTAAGGCCCGGCAATTCGGATTTGGAAAAGCGGAAGCCTAACTGAATATTTTTCCTGAATTTTATACTAATTGAACTTGAAAAAGAAATTTAATTTGATTTTTTAAATAAACGATTTCACCGATTTACACGCGTTTTCCCTTGACCAAATTTTGACCGTATCACCCTTTATAACAATAACAACATCAGAATTTATTTTTTTTCGCGGAGAAATTCAAAATCGAAAAATAATTGTGCGCAATCATTTGGAAAACCCTTCGTGGTCTGGGCCAAAACTTGCAAACTGTCGACGGATCGCAAGCCTCAAAGCAAGCGTCGGTCGGGTACTGTCAACCGTCAACTGCGGAACAAAGTCATCAAGAACATTAAGGCAAACCCCAACATCTCAGACCGCGATTTGGCCAAAAAGTTTCGCGCCGCACGCAGTACCGTGCAACGGATTCGTCTCCGGGAAGGCTTTATGTCATACCGTGCCTGTAGACAACCAAATAGGGATCAAAAGCAGACCAATGTGGCCAGAATCCGTGCCAGAAAACTGGTCGATGAGGTTTGACAAATATGCTCCGTCGAAACGTCAACTTTCCGCCCAAAGGGTGTCTACGATAAAATTGTATCACACACAATTTTTGCTAACTTTCCTCGCGATTTGATTCATTGAGATTTTGAGCGAAAAAAGTGAAATGGGTTTTGTTTATAATGTGTGAAATTCATCATCAGTTTAAAATCAACACGTCAAAAATCAACAAAATTGCTATTTGGACTTTTTGTTTACGAGCATTTATGAAGATTTCTGTGCGATCGAACCATCAAACCAACAGCAATCGAATACTCTTTATTCGTACATGAATCCAAAAACCCAACGACTGTGTTGACAAAATTCAATGGCCAAAAATCCTCATGGAAGATGAAACCTATGTAAAGGCCGATTTCAAACAGCTACCGGGACAACAAATTTACTTCGCTACGGTTCGGGGAGATGTTCCTGCCTAATTCAAGTTTGTGTTTGCAGATAAATTTGCACGTAAATATATGATTTGGCAAGGCATCTGTAGCTGCGGTAGGAAGACCAAGGTTTTTATCACTGATAAGACATTTAATTCAGAGCTGTACAGAACGAAATGTCTCCAAAAGCTAATATTGCCATTCATCAGATCCAATAATGAACTAGTCATGTTTTGGTCAGATCTTGCAAGCTGTCATTACAGTAAAACATTGCTACAGTGGTATGAAACCAACGGGATTTAGTTTATACAGAAAGAACTCAACCCACCAAACATTTTTTGAATGAAAAATCGGATGAAAGCTATACAACATTTTCTGAAGAAGATCGCGACTGCAATTACTTTGCATTTTATCCAGACTTGCCAAGGGACAGTGGTGTCAATCAGCTTCATGTGCAGGATATTTTGCAGGCTCTAATCAACTCGAAAAGCCCTGGACCAGACGGAATTCCTCCAATATTTATGAAAAGTCTCGCAATGGACCTTACTGCTCCACTGTTTTGGATTTTCAATATGTCACTGGAATCTGAAAACTTCCCAAAAATATGGAAAAACTAATTCTTAATGGATAATGGAAACCATGTAGAAGCTCTTTATAGCTCTTTTTAGCAAGGCATTTGACCGCATTGACATATGTTACCTATGTTACTCTTCTAATTGCAAAAAATGGGAATTGAGACAGGACTTCTGAAATAGCTTGAATCATATTTGACTAATCGCCAACAAATAATAAAACTTAATGGAAATAAATCGAATCCTATTCAAGTCACTTCAGGTGTCCCTCAAGGCTCTCATTTAGGACCCCTTCTTTTTATTCTCTACGTAAACGACATTTCCTTCATTCTCAAAAAAAAAAATGTACTCATTTATGCCGACGACATGAAGCTCTTTCTGGGGATTAGGAATGAAGAAGACATCAATATATCCCGGAATGAAATAAAATTATTCTATATGGTGTAAAAAAAGCTTATTCGAATTAAATGTTAATAAATGCAACTTAATATCATTTAGCAGAAAAAGAGCATCATCAAACAATTACATTAAGAAATCAGAATGTAGAAAAATGTGAACGAGTCAGGGATTTATGAATTATCTTAGATTCACAGGGCAAACAATATGTTAGGCTACATCAAGCTCTTTTGCTATAACTTTCAGGACCCATATACCATTAAAACACTTTATGTTGCCTATGTGAGGTCAATACTGGAATATTGCAGCATTGTACGGTCTCCTTTTTCAATCACGCACGAAGGAAGAATAGAATCAGTACTAAAACAATTTTTATGATATGCCGTTCGTAAACTAGGTTGGACTTCATTTCCTCTTCCATCATAACGTTTGTATTAAAAAATGGACTTTTCGGATGGTGATAAAAAAAAGCTAAGACAGATAATTGCTTTTGATAAATTTCCCATGGAAGGTAATTATTAAAGCCTACTTGCAAAAAAATTCTACGCCCTTGCGAGCGGCCTTCCGGCAGTTAACCGGAACATTCGCCTTGGCGGACGAAAACATGCGTGTAGGCATGTTTTTGAGTTCTTTCTTCGTTTTATTTATCAATTCCTCCTCAGTTTTCGCGACAAAATTGTTGGAGTAGATCTTACACTTCAAGTTGGCCCAGAAATTTTCGATGGGTCGCAGCTGGGGGACGTTGGGCGGGTTCGCCGACTTGGGTATCACATCGATATTCAGCCGCTCCATCTCCTCCAACGATCGCTTCGAGTAGTAGGCCGACGCCAGATCCGGCCAGAACACCACGTCTTCGCCCTTATGGTATTTCTTGATGAACGGCGCAACTTCCGGCAGGCATTTCGTACGATAAATTTTCCCGTTCACGGCCAGTCCGGAGCGAAAGAAGAGCGGCTTTGACATCCCCTTTTCGCTGATTGTGAGCCACAGCAGCACCTTCTTGGGGAACATGCCCAACAAACATCGGTGTTGAATTAGAGCTTGTTCAAACAAATTTGGAGAAGCTATTCAGCTATTCTAGAAGAAGCAGATGAATAGCTTCTCCAAATTTGCTTGTACAAGCTCGAATTCAACACCGATGTTTGTTGGGTGGTGTGTGAAATGAACTTCACCTCGGAGCACACTTCCTTGGTGGGGAAAGTAAAATACGAAGTGCCCTGCCAGTCGTTGCCATCCAGGGTGAGATAGGTCTCGTCGTCCATCACCACCGCCACGTCGCGATTCGCCGGGAAAAGCAAGTTGACCATCTTATTTAGCCGCTGCTGCTGCGTCATTGCCTGCAGCTCCGAAACCAATGGACGCGAGTTCCGCTTCCTGACATGTATGTTCATGTTCGCCAGGTACTTTTTCACTGTCACCAAAAATTCATTTTAAATCGGATACTTCTCAAATTTTCAGGGATTAACTAACTATATACTAGCTATGTTTTGGAATAATTTATTTATTGAATTTCCTCCCCCAAGCTGAATGCTCGTACATTTCTCTTAACATTGCTTATGAGATCTTGGGCGAGGCTTTGCCCGTCTTCCTTACACAATTTCTCCCAGTTTTTCTTCAAAGCTTCATCGGCTTTGAATGTGTTTCCGCTTTTCTTTAACTTCTTCTTCATTATCGCCCAAAACTTTTCGATCGGACGAAGTTCTAGTGTATTTGGCGGGTTCGCCTCCTTCGGGACCACATTAACGCCCTTCGCTTCGTACCAATCCATTACAGGCTTGGCGTAATGGCACGAAGCGAGATCCGGCCAGAACAGCGTGGGACCACGATGAGAGCGGAGGAAGGGCAGCAAGCGCTTCTGCAAGCATTCCTCTCGATAAATCTGCCCGTTTCTGGTGCCGGTTGTAACGAACGGCTTGCTGTACCGTCCGCACTCGCAGATCGCCTGCCACAAACGGTACTTCTTCGCGAATTTGTCCATCTTTCTCTTCCGGAACCTCCATGCGGGACGTACCGACAAAAAACTCGAGGCCGGGGATTTGTTTGGTGTCCGCCTTGATATATGTCTCGTCGTCCATGACGAGACAGCCTGACTTGACCGCCACTCCGCGCACGCAATTTGGCCACCCTGTTTTGCTTGTCAGTTCGGTTTGGCGCCTTCCTGACCTTAAAAACACGTAGCCCAGCCCGCTTCATGGTCTGCTGGACAAACCACTTCGACGAATTGACCTTTTTGGCCACGTCTCTGGTGGAAAGGTTCGGGTTATTCTTAAAGTACTGCCTTATCTTCCGCGCCTTCTCTGGGTATTCCGTTTTCGGTTTTAGGTCGCTTCCAGTGCACCGCTCGATGGTCTTCGTCTCCTGGAACATCTTCACAACGCGAGACACGGCGGAATGGTGGATTCCAAGCCTTTTGCCGATCCATTTTTGTGACTGACCAGGATTATCGATCACCGCGCCCAAGATTTGCTGGCGTAGCTCTTCTTGTTTCGAATGCATCTTGAAAACTACTTGACAGATAAAATTTTGCACACATAAACATAACGCTCTAAACTAGTATTACTCAAAATTTCATTAATTTTTACCCACGCTATAAAAAGTTACACCCAAAACAAAGTGTTGCATTTTTTCCGAGTCCAATCTTTAGATGCCGGAAAGGGCGTAAGATTTGAAAGATTTGAAGACTTTTGTCACATCAGCTTATTATTGCGTTAATACTAATTGCAATTGCTTTATTTGAAAGTTTTACCGGTCACTTTTGAATTATTGAAAGTGAATTATCAATTTTTTATTGCTACTCTAAGTTTTTCTAGTGCGAATTGTTATTTTTTCGTTGGCACAGTGTTTAATAATTTAGTGGCGATTTAACATATTTTTTTTTCATTTTTATTGATGTTTTTGATGATTACCCTTGCCAATCAAGAATCATGGTTTAAAACTATATAATCAATGTGGATTGGTTAGATTTGTTGGAATATTTTGTAATGTTTCAAATTTCCTACTTGAAGGACCACCATGCACAAGGATGCAAAAAGAGGAAATCGCCCCAATGCAATATCAAAATTATATGATAACAGTGTCCTACGATGGTATAGGAGATGTTTAAATACATTTGTCCTGAGTATCCCATTCAAGTTTTTGGATTTTTTTTTAAATATTTCGACGAAAAGACTTCCTTTATGGAAAGCAATTGAACCACCCTGATGAGATATCACATATTAAATGTTAACAATGACCTACACAGGAGATGTGTGAATACTATTGCCTTCACTCTCCATCCAAATTCTCAAGTTTTTATTAAAAGACCACCTTAACTTTCCTTTCGTGATAGCAAGGCGCCATTTAGATAGATTCACCTTCCCACATCTTCTCCCCTACCTCCCATAATAAAATCGTTTTTTTTTATGACTTCTCCAAAATACACCCCCCCTCCCCTCACATTTCTCCTACCGCGCAATATCATATAGGATGTTTGATATATTTTTTTTCAATTTCTTTTATTTTTATTTACACAACACCCCCCCCCCACACCTCACGCACCTCACCTCTCCACGTCTCATGGCATTAATATTATGTCCAGTTCCAACTCCCAGTCCAACCCCCCCCCCCTTTGGGAGTTTTTTCATGGGTCAAAAAAGTCAAACTCTGCCCTCTGTGGGGGCCCCCTCACCCCCCCCGATGGGGCTAAATTTCATGGGGACTTTTATTGACGAGACAAAACTTTTGAGCACTACCTTTTTTTTTAAATTCGATGACCACATTTTTCCCATAAAACCTGTCCACGTTAAATTTCGGATACTTTTCTTTCAGTATAGATTTTGAATTATTTCACGGATCGCTGAAACGTTTCATTTATATGACAGCTGAAACTCTCCACTTTATTTCACAACATGTTTACATTTTTGTTACATTCAGTAAAATGGCGTCGAATCAAGTGGAAGTGCGCAAACGCATTTTGTACGAACGGCAGCAAAATCCGAATTTATCGGTACGCAATCTTGCCAAGAAACTAAAACTACCGAAAAGTACCGTGTTTTGGGTTTGCAAATCAGTTGACCAGCGCTTGACTGTGGATCGAAAGGTTGGAAGTGGAACAAATCGAATAGTATGCTCCCGACAAATGGACAAGAAGGTGGTAGCCATTATTGAGAAAAATCCCCACCTTTCTGTGCGAAATGTGGCTCGCAAAGTTGGGACGTCAAAATCATACGTACAAAAAGTGAAGCAGAGGCATGGACTGAAGGCGTACAAAGTGAAAAAGGTGCCCAACCGTGATGACAAGCAAAATTTCACTGCAAAAAGTCGTGCTAAGGAGCTTTACACAATTGTTTGCAAACATTTTCTTGTATCATAATGGACAACGAAACATACGTACTCGAAGACTTTAAACAGCTTCCGGGTCTGGCTTTTTATACCACAATGCAAAGGAACGCCGTTGCCAAGCACTTCCGGACAAAAAGGTGTCCAAATTCCCGAAGAAGTATTTGATTTGGCTGGCCATATGTAGTTGTGGTCGAAAATCTAAAAGTTTCGTCTCTATCGGCACTATCAATAAGGATGTGTACGAGAAAGAATGTCTGCAAAAGCGGTTGCTACCGTTTATCAGAAGTCACGATTCTCCAGCTCTGTTTTGGCCAGATTTGGCCTCTTGTCACTATGCGAAATCCGTCCTGGAATGGTATAAGGAACAAGAGGTCAAATACGTGCCAAAAACAGCCAATCCACCAAACTGTCCAGAACTTTGCCCAATAGAGAAGTACTGGGCTCTAGTTAAGCGGAAACTCTTCGAAACTAAGAAGAAAGCAAATGGTACCGATGATTTCAAGAGAAGATGGAGAATCGTCACGGCGGGCGTATCTGAGGATTCCGTACTGAACCTGATGGCGGGTGTACCACAGAAAGTTCGGGAATTTTACAGAAAGAAGGATTAACATCTTAATCAACTGGGGGCGACCCCGGCGTAGTGGTTAACATCCATACCTCTCACGCCAAAGTCACGAGTTCGAATCTCACCCCCGGACAAGTTGCGAAAATGCCCAAAAGCGGTGTTTGAGTGACAACGACGGGAGATGAACCAGCCCGAGGCTGAAAATCTCGATAATCAAGAAACAAAAAAAAAAGATATTAATCAACTGTTTCTAATGTAGATATAACTATATTAGTTATTGTGAAATAAACAATAGGTTTTGTTGAATCATGTGTAAATGTTTTTGCTGCTATTATTCTGGTGTCCGAAATTTACGGTGGACAGGCTTTACGTTCTATTGGCACCCTAAATGGTACAGGTATTATTTTTCTCATGTTTCTCAGTTTCTTTCAATTTATTTATACGTCGTATATCATTTAGTCAATTTTGACCAAAACTCTAGTACTTTTTCAAACAGACCTATCTGATTTTGTAAACAAAGAGGTGAAGTAAGATTCAAACGTAAATTTGCTCAAAAATCTCAGCACCTCCACGGAAACTAGCATTACCATCATGTAAGGGGAATGTAATTCGTTGTGTTAGTTGTCATAGTTTGCCTGAAAGTTATAAGCGTTTCAAGAATTTCCCTTTCCCCTATTTGTTTACAAAATCAGATACGAACGCCTGTTTCAAAAAGTACTCGAGAAATTTTCATTTCGCTTATTAAACTGTAGATGTCGGAGGATCACCAAAGTTCTTGTTTTGTCGTGAAATTTTTCCGGAGAAGATTCCGTATAAAAGAAACTTGCTATTTCAAGGTAGATATTAATTGAACGCAGCAAGAAATGTTGAAATTTACGGCAACCAACGATCGGATGATTTATTTATGTTGAAAAGAATACAAAACCCGAAACCAACTGCCATGTGCTGCAATGGCATCAAGCTCAAAGAGTGCATCCAGCCCGAGTTCATAAACATAATCATTTATGATTTATTCGTTCGGAACTGTACAGTACACCCTACCCCCCTCCGCCCCCATTCTCTTTACTCCTTCTGCTTCACTTTTCTCGGATGTGCAATAGGAAACTCTACCCGGGGTCGGTAAAAAAAAGTATAATAAACAACTAACCTCAGTTCCTTTCTCAGGCACTATCCTTTTCCGCCACCCCTGAAGAAACCTCTCAACCTATGTCGTGAAATCATAACTTCATCTTCTCGTCGCCACCGGACTGACTGGTGACTGGTCGTATCGTTCAATTAGCGCAGAGCAACCAGGCCCCATCAGAACCGTTTATATCAAAACGGATGGGTTCATTTCCAGTTTGTTCATCTCCCTTCGCTGCACGGGCCCTGATCCACATTCTCTGTTTATCTTAGACCAACCAGCCACACATGGGCATGAAGAGTAGAAGAGAGATAGAGAGAGAGAGAGAAGAAACTCTAATATTAAAATGCTAGTCCTGCTAATAACTGTCAGAACGCATTTATGTCAGTTTTGTCTCCACACCAACCAACCGCCCGCCCGTCGTCATAATCCTTGGGGCATATCATCTTTCATCATCATCGTCACCGTTTGCATCGGCTGTTGGATGCCGAATCCCGTAGAACTTCAAAGGAACTTTCAACTCCACCTTCGAACTTGGACTTGTGCGTGAGTTTTATTTTTCATTTTTTCTTTGTTGTTGTTCTCTTCTGTTTGGATCATATTCTCTTCAGGGTTACACATGTGCAGGCCACAGTTGATGACCACAAAATAAAAAATAAAAAAAAACCCGGCGGAGCATCATTCACATCCACCGATGAAGAACGTCAGTCAATGCCACAAGCAATCACCGATCATCGCATCGTGAGACGCCCCTGTTATGGAACCCGTTCTTATCGATGGCCTACGTAACGGATTTGTTCTTGAATGCATGTTGGCAGTTAACTCTATTTTAGTTCAAAAGTCAATAAGGCTACCAAGGGAGAGGCTATGCTTCCAGGACATTGGCATATCGGACCCCTTAGTTCCACAATACTTATAGAAAGTAGCCTCGAGTTTTTCGATCAATTTTCCCACTCGATCGACCGTGACAAACTGGAGGACGGACCCATACCGCAACCATCCCTAGCCATCTAATAGAACCCGGCCAATGGCACTAACATTTCTCTGGTCCTTTGATCGGCTAGAAGCTTGGCTACTAATTCGTCCTGGTCTCTACATGCAGCCTGCACACACCTACGAAGCTTCAAAAGGCTTTTTTCAGATCCTTGCTGGTGTTGCTACGTGCTGCCGTGAAGTCGATGGTAGCAGCGCTCAGCTGTTCCACATCCATTCTGGAGAGCATGTTTCGCTTCCTCTCCTTGGCCCGGATGAGTCCTGGCCCATCCATGGTCTCTCCTATTCGCGCGGTGGCACCTGCTCCCTTTGCCGTTGCGCTTCCGCACGTATCTGATGTGGTGGGAATCTGAGTTCGCCGTAACTCCTTCTCGATTAATGTTGATGGGAAGGGGTTCTTTAACCTCAATTTTGATGGGCGCTCCTCCAGCCATAATGCAATCTTATGAATATCGAAAGTTTATTTCGCTGAGCGTACGGTTGTCTATGTAAGCAGGGTGGCCGTGCGAGGGTTGCCACGGTCCTTCCTGGGGATACCGTTTCCAGAGCCAGATCAGCGCAAGTCAGGAAGTGGGCGTCTGAGCTTACTCCTGCCCGGTTGGCAAAGCCGGTCGGTGAAGATTGAAACGTACTGGAGACCCGTCATGGTTTTAGTGGGACGGAAACCGTCTGCGCCGATGGGACCTCGCCATTTCCTGCCAGTATCACCCGACAGTACTCATGGAAGCGACACAAGTGCCAGTGTCCGAAAACATTGTTCATGGCCATAATTGGGGTCTTACTGGCATCAACCCTAATGCGCCCTACGAAGCTTGCTCCTTAGTTCGTTTAGCCGTTAAGGGGAGCTTAACGTTTCCAATTGGCACCACGGGCAGGCGAACTACATCACACCTCGAGTAGTTGTGGGATGCTTTCATTGTAGCTCTGCAATGTTTCCAGAGAAGTTATGATAAGGTTCTTCCAAAGACATTTTAGAATAATTCTTAAGTAGTTTGAAGTTGTTTTGGGATGGTTCCAGAATAGTTCTGGGATTCTTCTTAAGAAGTCTTGGGATGATTCCAGAGCAGTTCTGAGATGCTTGAGGAGGAGTTTTGTATTGTTTCCAGAATAGCTCAGGGATGCTTTCAAAGTACTTCTGGAACGCTTATAGAGTACTTCTGAGATACTTCCAGAATAGCTCTGGAATTTTTCCAGGATAGTACTGGGATCTGAAGCATGTGAAGGTTGTGTAGATCTGGGATGCTAAAAGAAATGTTCTGGAATATATCCATAACAGTTCGTGAAAGCTTCCAAAACAGATCTGGGATGCTTCCAGTGTAGCTCTGGGGTGTTTCCAGAGAAAACCTGAGAACTTTTCCAGAAAAAAATGCTTCTAAAGGAGTTCTGGAAGAACTTTTGTAATGCTTAGCAGGCTCTCAAAATAGTTCTGGGATGTTTCCAGAGTAGTTCTGGAATAATTTCAGAATAGTTCTGGCATACTTCTAGAATAGTTCCAAAATGCTTCCAAAACTGTTCTGGTATTTTTTCAGAGTGGTCTTCTAGAACTGTTCGGGTTTGCTTCCAGATTAGTCCAGGAATGCTGTTTTAGAATGCTTCCAGAGCAGTTTTAAAATGAGTCTACAGTTGTTCTGGGATGCTTCCAGAATAATTTTTAGATGCTTCCGGAACAGTTATAGAATGCTTTCATATTTGTTCAGATATGCTTCCAATGAAGCTCTGGTAGCCTTCTAGTGTAATTCTAAGATGGTTCCAAAGAAGCTCTGATATGCTTATAGAGTAATTCTGGGATGCTTCCAGAAAAGTTCTGGGATGCTTCGAGATTTGTCCTTGTTTGTATCCAGAATAGTTCTTGGCTGCTAACAGTAGTGTACTTGGATGCTGCCAGAATAGCTCTAGGTACTTACTTTACCGATCAGACCAAGGCCAGTGTGGACTCTGCTGTACACAAAAGTTATCTCCATTGTATTCGGCCCATGGCTGTATGTCGCCAGCCTCGATGTCTGCGGAATGTCCACAGGTCGCTTTCTACTTGATCGATTCACCTTGCTCATTGCGCGCCTCTTCTTCTTGTACCCGTCGGTTCGTTTTCGAGAATCATTTTAACTGGAAATACACTCTTACGACATGCTCAGCCCATCGTAGTCGACCGATTTTAGCGATGTGTACGATGGGAGGCTTAGGCAAAGACCTAGGCGACGAAATAAGGACTACAATTGGAAACTCGGAACATGGAATAGCTCTAGGTTGTTTCCAGAATTATTGTGGGATGCTTCCAGAGTAGTTCTTGGATTTTTCCTAAGTAACTATGGATGGCTTCCACAATAGTTCAGCGTTGTTAGCCGGGCTGTTCTGGGATGCTTTTCGACTAGTTCTGGGATACTATCAGAATAAAAATCTAAAAATCTAAAAATCTAAAAATCTAAAAATCTAAAAATCTAAAAATCTAAAAATCTAAAAATCTAAAAATCTAAAAATCTAAAAATCTAAAAATCTAAAAATCTAAAAATCTAAAAATCTAAAAATCTAAAAATCTAAAAATCTAAAAATCTAAAAATCTAAAAATCTAAAAATCTAAAAATCTAAAAATCTAAAAATCTAAAAATCTAAAAATCTAAAAATCTAAAAATCTAAAAATCTAAAAATCTAAAAATCTAAAAATCTAAAAATCTAAAAATCTAAAAATCTAAAAATCTAAAAATCTAAAAATCTAAAAATCTAAAAATCTAAAAATCTAAAAATCTAAAAATCTAAAAATCTAAAAATCTAAAAATCTAAAAATCTAAAAATCTAAAAATCTAAAAATCTAAAAATCTTAAAATCTAAAAATCTAAAAATCTAAAAATCTAAAAATCTAAAAATCTAAAAATCTAAAAATCTAAAAATCTAAAAATCTAGACATCTAAAGGATTGTATTGTGCAAGTGACTAAGTTAAATTAACGCCACTAAATCCTTTGCGCTCATTGGTGTCTGGATCAGGAAGTGATTCGTAACATTTTCTGCAGAACATCCAGAGTTACAATGATTGTTTTCAAATGACTTCGTTTGGGGCAACGCACATAATAAGAGAACAGTTCATGCCGGCCTTAATGGTAATTTCTAAAATGTTTTAAAGGTTTTCTTGGACATTGAACCTCACCTTACAGCAACACATTTTTACAATTCAAAAAATCATCACGTTGTCCTGCCTATAATTAAATTGCTTATTGGAAAATTGGAGAAGGAGTTATAAATGAAGACGTTTATTTGTAATAAGGTTTCAATTCCATTTATTTAGAGTTACTTACTGTTATTTATTTACTGTGATAACAGTAAGTAACTCTAAATAAATGGAATTGAAACCTTATTACAAATAAACGTCTTCATTTATAACTCCTTCTCCAATTTTCCAATAAGCAATTTAATTATAGGCAGGACAACGTCTGCCGGGCCAGCTAGTTATTTAATAAATTAAAGTGATCCACTTACCCCGATGGTACATTACCCCCGATGTCCGTTATCTAATTTGCCTTGTTATTTTTTATTTTTTTTGCGGAAATAACAATTAGGTTATGCTGTGTTACTTCCTTCTTACAGAACCATGAGTGGATACAGTTCATTGAACAGAATTCTAAATCGTATTCAAATACATCTACATAGAAAAAAAATCTGAGTTTTCATAGTGATGTAAATATCACAGCATGTAAAATTTTAGTTTATTCCACACGAAGCAGCAACTTGCATGAAATAGTTCTAACAAAGAAGAGCTTTTGCATACAATAATATCCGCAATGTATGCAATGTCCCAAATCATTACACGATGCATAATGTGATATTTTATGTTTTGTGACGCTCCATTTATGTGCATGATATTGAACAGACATTCACACTACTTTTTCGAGCTGGCTTGCTTCATTTAGAAATGGAACAAACTTTTGCTCATATTGTGGCGCTCCTGGTGGACGGATTTGGAAGTTCTTGGCGCCCACGTGTCGGAAATTTTGTCAGCTTTACGTATGTATTTTTGACATTCCGCAAATCGACTGTACTTTGTAAACAATCAACATGGAAGCCGAAAGAAGGGAAAAAATTGAGCACAGTTATTTGGAAAATCCATTGTGGTCTGCATCTAGGCTAGCTAAACAGATGAAATTACCCAGAAATACCGTATGGCGCGTTATCAAACGGTATAAGGAAACATTGACGTCGGAAGCCTCAAGCCAATCGTCGGAGTGGAACTGTCGACCGGAAACTGCGTGGTAAGATTTTGAAGACGATTAAGAGGAATCCCAATCTGTCGGACCGTGATTTGGCCAGAAAATTCGGTGCTGCCCATAGTACCGTGAGGAGAACTCGACTCCGGGAAGGAATCAAGTCGTATCGAGCTAGCAAACAGCCAAATCGGACCATAAAACAGAATAGTGTGGCCAAAATCCGTGCTCGGAAGCTATACGACCAGGTGCTGACCAAGTTCGACGGGTGTCTTCTGATGGACGATGAAACCTATGTCAAGGCTGACTTCAGGCAAATCCCAGGTCAAAAATTTTACTTGGCAACGGCTCGGGGGGATGTTCCAGCCAAATTTAAATTTGTTTTTGCCGACAAATTTGCACGAAAATTCATGATTTGGCAGGGCATTTGCAGCTGTGGCAAAAAAACGAAAGTTTTCGTTACAAGTAAGACAATGACGTCGGAACTATACCAAAAAGAGTGTCTCCAAAAACGAATTTTGCCGTTCATTCGATCCCACGACCATCCCGTAATGTTTTGGCCAGATTTGGCAAGCTGTCATTACAGCAAAGTCGTTCAAGAATGGTATGCAGAGAAAGGGGTCCAGGTTGTTCCGAAAAACCTTAACCCACCCAACTGCCCCCAGTTCCGCCCTATTGAGAAATACTGGGCAGTCATGAAGAGGAGACTCAAGGCAAAGGGAAAGGTTGTCAAAGACATCAATCAGATGAAGACCTGGTGGAATAAGATAGCTAAAACGATGGACGAAGAAGGTGTGCTAATGAGTCGTGTTACAGGAAAAATTCGAGAATTCCTTCGAAACCGTGACGAATAATTTTATCCATATTTTTTCTTAAAAGTATGAAGAAAACTCTACATTTGTATAAAAAAAGATCTGGAATTCAATAATAAATAACTGAAATACAGGCAATTGTTTTTGTTCCAATTCTATCTGAAGCAAGCTTTACTACTCTGGAGATTGCCTTCAAAGCTCATCTCCCACCTGAATGAACGAATGCATGGATGTTATCTAGCACTGAGGTTAGCAAATCCTCTCATGCAATTTTTATTATTTGAAATATTTTTGCAGAAGCCAATTTTCAATTCTTTTCAATTTGCCTACAAAAAACGCACACTTTCCCATCAACGTAAGAGTAGTTCTTCCGTAAACAAAACCCTCAACCTTATACCTAAATTGCCAAGCTCAGCCGGAGAGGAGCATATGGAAAATATCCTCATCCATTAGCTTTCCAGACCCACTCAACAATAGTTTGTAGCAATCCTCCGTACCGAAAGCCATTTATTACCGAGCATAATAAAAATTCATTCTCACGTCCCGCAAAATGTTCGCTTCGCTTTTCAAATATCAAGCATTCACATATTGTACCTTCCAAGAGCAACTACCGGCCGGCGGGGTACTGACTGACACAGGAAAACAAAAAATCTCCAACCCCGAAGAGCGTGGAGTGCAGAAAACTGCATAATGCATTTCTTTTTTCCAACAATTTCAATTTCCCCTCCAACTCGCTGCTGCTCGCCGTGGTTGCCCTGGCAAAGCTTGTAGAACCCAGACCCCAGCAAGCCATGTCGAACGGTCGTCGAGTGCGGCGAATGCAAGCGAATTCGCTTCGCGTAAACAAAAGTGAGCTAAATGGCATCTTTCATTCTGCTAATAAATAATAAGTCGTATTTTTCTTCCCTCTTCTACGTGAATGCACTCGCGTGCGTTTTGTGATTTATTTCGCCGCAGGCAGAGGAGAAGAAAAGTTCAATTTTAGAAACGTGGTGGATCCGCACAAGGCGCCTACTGCGATTTAATTTTCCTCTGAACCTAAGTTGTTCAGATTTCACATCCTGAGAATTGGTGGACTTGAATTTTCAAGAAGAGAGAAAATGCAACTCTCGCATCCACAACTATTAGTATCGCTCTACATACGCCACAAAATACAAGTCTATCAGAGTAAGAGTACTTCCCATTCTTCACCAGGATCAGGGCAATGAAGAATTATAAAATTTCTGATCCGTCCAAGCAGAATGGAGGAAGCATTCAAATTGAAAAAAAAAAGAAAAGGAAAAATAATACTTTTCATGCTCCACTCGAGCGCATTCTCTGCTCACACTGCATTTCTATATACAGATAAGAAGGCTACACTACTGCACTTTCAGCAACAGCAACATGCACCAAATGTGTTCAGTGTGGAAATTTATATGAATATATCCTAATATGGACACATAGGAGGGGGGCTTAGAAAGGGTGACAGACAGGAACGAGCGGAGGAAAAATCATTGAATAGCTTGAATCCTCTTTTCAAAAAGCTGCTCACCATCGTCGTCGTCGTCAGTCAGAAAAGCATCGAATTCTCCTTCGGAATATTCACTCACAATACCTATGCTACAGCTTCCTACCGGCTAGCCGATGCGATGAATGAACGAATGAATGAATGAATGGATGGATGGAAGAGAAGGTCTGATTTTGTGGAGCGCAAAATATTTTTTCGCTGACGATGGCACCGATTCCGAACTCATCCGCATTAGCAAGGAAGGCAAAACAATAGGAAGAGTTGAACACGGGGTGTTTCGTCAACGTGATGCATTGTTAACTATATTCGAATGTCGAATGTGTTATCGGGAGGAAAATTCGTTAGACTGCCTAGGAGCATAACTGTATCATTGTGCTTGAATATGAACAAAAGCTCTTGACTTATGCTACAACTTTGGTTAACATTCTATTGCCCTAACTGGTATAACAATAGTGTTATCTTCACTATCATACTCAATGATATTCAATGATGAGTATTCCACCATCATACCTATTATATCATTTGAATATTCGGGTATTTCACTCTCTCAGCTTATATGTTCATATTTAGTGATGAAGGATAAGACGAACATGATTCATTTAATATAACTTTCTTAGAATAGTTCTCCTGTAGTGGTAAGGGTGATGACTCCCAACATCGTTGCTTATAAAAAAAAACGTAGAACTGTTTGTCAGTTGGGTTAATCCCAACTTTGAAAACTACAATTGCTTGGCAGAACAACTCAAAACTGTAGAAAAAGTCTCTATTGATGGGGACGGTTATGGCGTTCCACAAAATAGCTGCTCCAGAGGTATCCTCTGAAAAATTTCCTCTCATATAAAGTCGCTCATGTTGGTTGGGAATGGTTCATCGTGCCGAAAAAATAAGAAACATAGCTAAAACGAACAACAAAAAATAAGTGAAAAGGTTTACTTACTAAATAATTCCTGAACCCCTACATCGATTTCCAAAAGTTGCTCGATGATTGCGATTTTTCTCTCTTGCACTAGTTAATTCTTCCTTTTTTTTCAAAATATTCTACGCACGAGCAGAGTATGCAAACCAGAGAACAACGCAAAGGAATGACAAGTCAAGGTTTTCAGAGTACTGATGAGTTTAGCAATTTGGATCTTTTTTTTTCTACTGATAGTTCAGTACAACACAAAAATATTGAAATTTCGGTATTATTTTTACTGAAACTTTGTGATGTCCCGTAAAACGTTTATTTTACGGAAAATTCAGAACTCGTTATTGGCGGTTTACTGAACAACTGTATTTTTTTTATATGGAAAGCCGATTGTTCAGTAATATAGGTGTTTGAAGCTGCAAAAACTGTAAAATAAAATTACTGAACAGGGAAGCTGTGATTAACTGTGAAGGTTATCGTAGATCACATTATTTGGTCTGGTGCTGAACATCGAGGAGTCAGATCTGAGCTTTATGAATCCCTTCGGGCTCGAAGTAGACAACCCAATGGATTCTGGCGCTACGTGATCTGGAGTTTATGAAACTCATTTTTGTGTTTTTGACTAACATTAGCCTTGAATTGTAATTTGTCTAACCTGTATGTTTAGTTTTAGTTATTTTTTTATCTATGTTTGTGTGTTTTTCTTTCTTTCTCAAAAATGTTTAAGTCAAAAGAAAACCCAAAGTTGTATAGTTATAAGTTTTTAGGCAATTTAAAATAAATGTGTTTTGTAAACCATGCTTCAAATTCCCGCCTATCTTCCCATCCTTTAAATTGTTATTCCTATTAACCTCGAGACGGCCGTGAGTAATCAGTTCTATCCTCCTACCTTTAGTTTTAAGATAACTGATGCATATTAATATGAAAACTTGGCTCTGTAAAGTTGATTCGATTGAGCCTGTACAAATAAATGATTTAATGATGTATAGAAAGCCTGCCTCCAAAAATCCCAAATTTAGTTCCATTTGCTTGATTTGTTCTCGAGTTATGCAAAAAAATGTGTTTGTATTGGAGCCCCCTCTCAGACGGTGGAAGGGTCTCAATCCACCATAGAAATATTTCTCTCCTTCACATGCCAAATTTGGTTCCATTTGCTTGATTAGTTCTCGAGTTATGCAAAAATTTATGTTTCATTTATATGGAAGCCCCCCTCCTTTCCAGAGGGTGGAGGGGTCTTAAACCACCATAGAAACATTTCTCTCCTTCAAAAATATCCACATGCCAAATTTGGTTCCATTAGCTTCATTGATTCTCGAGTTATGCAGAATTTTGTGTTCCATTTGTATGGGAGCCCCCTCTTTCAGAATTTTTCCCAGCTTCAAAAACGCTTGCATATAAATTTTCACACTGATCGGTTCAGTAGTTTCCGAGTCTATAAGGTTCAGACAGACAGACAGACAGAAATTCATTTTTAAGAAAATAATGATACTATAATTGTTATGTTTGTATTCTCCGAGCGAGGAGTAACGATTATGATGTAGAAGGAGATGTCCGCTCCTCACCATGAGGCACCAAGAGTGGACAGTAATGTTTGCTAGAATGAAAGATATGAAGAGAAAGTGTTGAAAGTTCCGTTAGTGTACGGTAGGTTGAAAATTGAATAGAAGTATTGAAAATTGAGCGAAAGGGCATGGGTAAAGTAGTACTCGAACCAAAATAATGATGCTTGAATTGAAAATATATAAGGACTTTATAAGGAATGAAACAGTAGTATATTTGGCACCCATGTCGAAAATAAAGAGAATGCTTCTTGAATTCCTTGAGCAATTTTCGCCACACAAATTGTTTCTACATTTTTTAAGCCACACACATTTGTTTTATTTTTAGAGTTCCTCGGACATTCTACTTTAACGCTACCTACCCAAGCAACACAAAACTGACATAATTGGTTGTAGTTACTTGATTGTGACTTAAATTAGTTAAATTCAAGTAGCTTCAACTGATTTGCAACAAGTGTGCTGCTAGGGTAGCAGATTGGATTGGCAACACTCCAGCCCAAAAATTATATCTTTTTCTGAATTTTTTTAACACTTTATCCAACAGATCGTGTTCAGATACAATAGTTTCAGAGATGCAAGCATAAAAACCGGGATTTTTGCACATAGATGGTAGATGAAAAAAAAAAATCCAATTTTGGTGCAATTTGGTGAAAGTCCAATACATGTAGTGTGGACACTTAACGTGTGAAATGACCCAGGCCCACGTGTTTCGATGTGTTTTTGGCCCAATGACATCCGTAGGTTAAGATTTCAAATAAGACGGCTGTTGATCTTTAAACAACATCTCATTCATCTCACAATCAATCAAAATACACTAAGGTTTTTTTTTTACACGGAGGATACGTTCCACTTTTACTATGAAACCACATAAAAATATACTATATAGAGTTGATCAATTCACATGTATAAATATTTTAAATTACTTCGATTTTGTTTGCATGTGTTACCTTTTCATGCAATGGTCAAAATACAGTTTTTGAAATTTTCAGTACTAACACAAAAAATTGTGAATTTTTTGAAAAACTGTGTTCCGAATTAGGTTGATAGAATGTGCCATTAAAAAAAGACCATAGTGCATGTAACGTTTGCATTAAAATAAATGGACTTTTTTCGGATAGTGATAAAAAAAAAGCTAAGACAGATAATTGCTTTTGATAAATTTCCCATGGAAGTTAATTATTTAAGCTTATTTGCAAAAAACAATTCTACGCCCTTGCGAGCGGCCTTCCGGCAGTTAACCGGAACATTCGCCATGGCGGACAAAAACATGCGTGTAGGCATGTTTTAGGGTTCTTTCTTCGTTTTATTTATCAATTCATCCTCAGTTTTCGCAACAAAATTGTTGGAGTAGATCTGACGCTTCAGGTTGGTCCAGAAATTCTCGATGGGACGCAGCTGGGGGACGTTAGGCGGGTTCGCCGAGTTGGGTACCACATCGATATTCAGCCGCTCCATCACCTCCAACGATCGCTTCGAGTAGTGGGCCGACGCTAGATCCGGCGAGAACATTGCCCTTATGAACGACGCAACTTCCGGCAGGCATTTCGTACTATAAATTTCCCCGTTCACTGCCAGTCCGGAGCGAAAGAAGAGCGGCTTTGACATCCCCTTCTCGCTGATTGCCAGCCACAGCAGAACCTTCTTGGGGAACTTGGTGTGTGAAATGAACTTTACCTCGGAGCTCACTTCCTTCGTGGGGGAAGTAAAATACGAAGTGCCCTGCCAGTCGTTGCCATCCAGGATGAGATAGGTCTCGTCGTCCGTCACCACCGCCACGTCACGTTCGCCGGGAAAATCGAGTTGACCATCTTATTCAGCCGCTGCCGCTGCGTCATTGCCTGCAGCTCCGAAACCAGTGGACGCGACTTCCGCTTCCTGACATGTATGTTCATGTTCGCCAGGTACTTTTTCACTGTTTGGCCGGTTGAACCGACCTCCCGGCCAAGCGCACGCAGCGATGTAGCCTTTTTTCCCTCGGTCTTCCTCTTCAGCATCCTTTGGAGCTTCTTGTCGCTCAGGGTCCTCAGCCGTCTGGAACCGGGCTTTCTTTCGATGCTCTGATTGTTGTATAATAGTGCCAAGATGTTGTAGATACCGGAACGGGCGTACCCGGCGTCCACAAAGTGCCGCACGATGACCGTTTTCGACGCCGCGGGGTGCCGTTCTTTGAACGCGCACACTTCTGAACGGAGTTGCTTCACTGTTTTTGCCATCACGGTTAGAGTTCGACTGATTGAGCTGTCAAATTTTGTCTGCTGACTCATGGGTTACTATGATTGATGCTGCATGGGTAGTTTCGTCAGTGCGGGTGAAGGTAAACTCATGAAAAATCGGCTATTTTTGTCCATTTTTTTAAATGCAAACGTTAGATGGCGGTGGGCTATTCTTTCCGCCCATGGGGGCATCTGCAGGATATATAGTTATGTACGGACCCAGCTACCATCCCATAACAACCATACCCAATCCACACAGATAGTCAACGACAACCAATAAACATCCAGCTGACGCAGCACAGCACATCCGGCACCCAGTTCACCCGATCCATCGCATCAGTTAACCACGAGGAACCAAACAACGCGTCAGCAGTCATCGCGGATCAACGGCCAGCACGTGGACACGTCGCAACGCTTAGACAGCACATTCCAGTTAGGTACCTTCGAGGTAGTTAGAGTTAACAAGATAGCCAGGAAAGTTAGTTATTATTGAAGTGTAAATCAGTGAACATCGTATCTGTCAAGATAAGCAATAAAGGTAGTTGGAATTAAATGGAAATTACTAATCATTCTTCTTATTTTCTAGTGAACATCGAATAAATCAGTCCTCTAGGACTCAGAAAACTTTCTTTTCAAAAAGTAATTAATGGGAAATCCCATATAATTATATAGCTCGCTCTTATGACCAATTGTTCAATCTTGTTGTTGGAAGGAGATAATTTATTTCCCCGTGGATACGTACAAGTGATATTTCCTGTCGATCCACCCAACCCAATCGCGAAAAAATTCAATAATTCAGCTCCAAGTAACACGAAATTAGTGAAAAATAGCATTTCTTATGTAAACATTTCTGGGAAATCGAATGGCCTGGAATTGAATCGAATCGAATGGAAATGGCTCCATTTTATAATAATGCCTGTATTTCTATGCTCGGAGGAGTCGGCGGTAGTCTAAGTAGGTCTAATCTTACGTAAAAAAATTTTTAGAAATCGACTGTGGGTGGTTGCATCCACCGCACGGGCTGATGAACGAAGATATAGCTGGTCTTACCCCACTTCTCCCTGTATTTTGAAAAAATTAACAGATATTTTTGTTCATAGTGGCAAATGATGGATAAAATAGGCTTAATCAAATGCAAGATTTTCCAAGTTATCGAATGGATCCACCGAACAATTCGGTGAACGAAGATATTTCTGATTTAACCCTATTTTCCCGTAAATTCACGTATATCAGTCTATCAAAAACTCAAGCAATTTAATTTAAAAAAAAATCGATTCCATTTCTTTTTCTATTTTTATCTTGCTTTTTAGATGTCTTTGGAATAAAACAAACTATCTGGGCCTTTTCGGACCACCAGAAAAAAGCATACTATCCATTACCATTAGATAACTCATCTTCACTCAAAGTTGTCGCTCATCTCTTCTTCACTATATTGTCATCATTTTCGCTAGTGGCGGACAATAAAAATTCGTGTCAACCAGAACGAACAGTGTTGCCGGAAGGTGATATTCCTTACAGCAAATATACTATATTAACAATATAAGTCACTTCCGTTTTCCACTTATTGGACCTGTGTAGCGCTGCCAACAGAACCATCTGGTGATAAAAAAGGCAATCAAAATATATTTTACCTTTCAATTAGTTGATTCATTCATGCAAACTAATAACGACTGTTCCAGAAAGTATAAGCACACCTTATTTTAACGGTCACTTTGAATATTTCAACATGTTTTGGCTCCGTCCTTTTATTTGCACATTTTTGAATGACATAGCATCAAAAAAGTGCTCAGTTTTGTGTTACCTATCAAAATGCGCGGTCTTACTCCGGAAAAGAAAAAGTAAAGTGTTGAGCGGACTCTCCTTGAGAAAATTGGCCAAGGAAGAGGGTGTAAGCATCGGAGCGGTACGATCTGCGATTCGAAAATATAGAAAACAGTGTACGTTTGCAGAGGCGCCGAAAAGTGGTCGGAAATCCGGTCCTGTTAGTTCGGATATCGATAAAAAAGATCAGGGATGCCTACAAGCGAGAACCAGCGACTTCCGTTCGGGATGTTGCGAAAAAACTAGAGACCTCGTCGAGTAACGTCATAAAAACATACCGGAAGCAGAAAAAACCCAAAAGGAACCCAAAACAGGCCGCGTCCGTGAAACCACGGGCCCGCAAACTCTACGATTCGTTATTGTGTAGAATTTCTGGGTGTATAATAATGGACGATGAAAAGTATGTGAAACAAGATTACAAAACGCTTCCCGGACCACAATTCTATACTGTAAGCGAAGACAAAGACATCCCCGAAACGAAGGAGGCAATTTTTACCGAAAAATTCGGTAAGAAGGTTATGGTTTGGCAGGCAATATGCGAGTGTGGAAAAACATCTAGTCCGTACATTACAACGGAGACGATGAACACTCAGAAATACGTTAAGGAATGTCTCCAGAAGCGATTATTGCCGATGATCAGGCCGCACGAAAGGTCAAGTAGTGTTTTGGCCTGATTTGGCGTCATGTCATTACGCAACGGACACTTTAGAATGGTACAAAAGTCAAAATGTATGTTTCGTGCCGAATGACATGAGTCCGCCGAACTGCCCGGAGGCACGGCCAATCGAGACTTTTTGGGCTTTAACCAAAGCAAAGCTTCGAAAATTCATAAAACCAGCGGACGACATCCAAAAATTTAAAAAAGATTGGTCAAAAGTGGTCAAAGTGGTGGGAAGTACCACTGTGCAGAAGCTAATGGGTCATGTTCGAGGAAAAGTTAGGAGTCTTGGTTATGATTAAATATTCTGATTGAACGAGAGTAAAATATCATATAAAACACAAATACAAATATGATTTGCCAAATAAAATTATTAAAACTAAAAAAAACATGACTTTTTTGTTATTTTGAAAGTGTGCTGACAGTCTATATACTTTCTGGAACAGTCTATATACTCTTTTTATGCGTATTGTTTGCTCACACAGAAAAAAGTTTGAAAGTCAATTTTTCCATTATTGGGGATAATGATGACTAGGGCAAAATAATGATTTTCAACCGACTGTAATCATGGTCTAAATGACCATTCAAAGTTCAAAATTTACTATAATGTCAGAATAGTCCCTGTAACCATGACCATAGTCAATAATCTGATGATGAAAAAATGTCTTCGACCATTTTCATGGTAATTGTAACCATTATTTGCAATAGTCATCTTGACCATGGTTTAAATGTCAGCAAAACTATATAATTTTTCTCAGAGCACTTTTGAAAATAACGCAGATACGTCAAAATACCTGAAGCAATGTCAGGTAGTTTAATCCAAACTGTATTATTTTTTGAAACAAATACATATAACCTTATTTTTAAATCAAGATGATAATTGCGTTAAGCATTTCTTAAAACGTCGACGCCAATATTTCCATTTTAAAACTTCTTTTGACAGTAATATTTACTCATTTATGACTTTGTACAAACTACGCACGTTCCGCCAACATAAATCAAAAATTTCAGCTTGTCTGAGCTGCTTAACAATGGAAGTCACCAACACCAGGTTGACAAGTATGATTTAAATTCGGTTCCGTTTCCGATGTCGTTGTGTTAGGGTCAAGGAATCAATTTTTTTTTTCAAAAACCGTGTAAAACTAGCAACAAAAGATTGGCAACTAAGATCAAAAAATTATTGTGGTTTTTTTTTTAGTGCGTGAATTGAGGATCATTTTCAGGCCAAAATTGTATCTAATTGGATCAAAGTATCTCTATTTTGTAATATTTAAAAATCATGTTATGATAATCAAAAATAATAATTGCAAGCAGTAAATCTCCCTTTCTTTCCAACAGACGATCTTTTTCCTATCCTGTTCAGGTTGAAGCAAACCAAAGTTGCGGGTTGCTTTTGTCATGACATTTTCAGCTTTCCTTAGTTAGGGCTTTAGTTTAACAATTTGTGATTCATCTAAAAAATCAAAACGGAAAATCTTTTTCCCTGCAGAAAACACCCAATTAGTTCATGGATCAGTCGAGCGATTTCGTTGCAAATATTTTCATTGCTCTTACCTGCATGAACAATTTTCAAGAAGGTCAAAGTCAAGAATACGTTATACGTGTCCCATAAGTTAGCCTACGGTTGATTACATTTTATGTGTGACTCATTAAATAATTGAGCTGCAAACAACATTCAACTAGTTATACGCTTGCGAGAATAATTTTAATAAGACGTTTGATATTATGCACCACCAAAACGTTAAAATACTTAGTACTTACTTTTCCTACAGGGAAACTCTCGAGGGATATGGATGTCAATCTATGGGCTTCGTGTTAAACATATTGCAAAGCTGACTTTAAGCAGATACCGGGACTACAGTTTTATACCTTGTTGCAAGAGGAAATGTTGCTGATCGTTTTAAGCAAAACAAATTGTCGAGTTCGCATATAATACCTCGTATGGCAGGCAATTGTGGTCTGATCTCAGAAGCGACATCTTCATCACGACTGGCACTCTA
This sequence comes from Aedes koreicus, assembly GCA_024533555.2. NCBI lineage: Eukaryota > Metazoa > Arthropoda > Insecta > Diptera > Culicidae > Aedes > Aedes koreicus. The sequence goes on along the minus strand of JAHHFK020003995.1, from coordinate 734,520 downwards.
AATGGACAAATTTACGTAAAGAGTGTCTGAATAACCGACTGTTGCCGTTCATTCGGGAACACAACGGTTCAGGGCTGTTCTGGCTGACCCGGCATCATGCCCTTGGAAAACTGGCTGGGATTGGTACATTGCTAATGGTGTAAATATTGTCTCAAATTATTGCAATCCGCCAAATTCTGCCAGAACTCCGCCCGATCGAAAAGTATTGGGCTCGGTCAAGAGGAATCTTCTGAAAAACGAATAGCGTAGCAATTGATGAGAAAAAGCTTCAGGCGTAACTGGCAGAAAGCTGCAAAATTGGTGACGGATGACACTGTGCAAAAACTGATGGAAGGTGTCAAACGAAAGGTGCGGGCATTTGGATATAACAGGTCAAATTGACTTAACTGTATATGTTTTATATTAGTATTTTTATGAAGTCTTAAATAAATGATTTACTTTTTGATTTTCTCATATTTTCCATTTAATACCACTAATTTCCCGTTGACTACTTTTTGGTGTGCACATTCTTTACTTACTTTTCTTACAGCGAAACTCTCGAGGGATATGGATGTAATTGTGGTGACCGATTGGATTTTCGCCGTCCATTTTTTTTTCGACACTCGACAGGGCCAATCGGTCACCACAGTAATGTCAATCTATTGGCTTCGTGTTGGGTCAATTCGAGGATGCAATTTCGTCTCGTCATTTACTGGGAACTCACCGATTCAAATTATAAGTTATCTAATAGGCAGAAGTTAAGCACTAGAGGATCCAACCCGGGATATACCGGGACAACAAATCCCATGATCTTGAAAAAATCGGGATTTCCCGAATCCCGGGACAAGGTTTTTCACCGTCCCCAAAAACCCGGCACACACATTTCTTACATATTTTTTCGCTTTGATACTTCCGAATAAATTTCAGTGTACCGTTTACGCGCATTCAATATAACCCATACAACGCCAACATACATATTTACTGTACCTGCATCGATGTTATACATTATTCATGAAAATGCATCATTCCTTTTGTGCTGGTTCAGTAGGCATTCGCATTTTTGCCTACACATTTAACACACACACACGCACGAGCGCCAATACGACGCAAGCTATCATTTCCGTTCAAAACATTGTTTTCATTCACTGATTACTGCTTCTTGTACTTCGGATTGCCGATTACATCAAAGTAAGTAGTAATACAAAATTTGTGCTAATGTAGCCTTACATCCAATTATTTTAAAGGCATGGCTGAAATTTGGAAACACTTCGATAGAATTGCAGATGACAAAGAAAAAGCACGATGTCGGAAGTGCGAGCAAATTTTGTCGTGCAAGGGCTCTTCGACCAGTGGCTTGCTCCGGCACATGAAGAACAAACACGACATGGATTCCAAACCCCCCACAAATCCTAGTGAGTCTGCTGCAAAAGTTAAATCATCCACACCGAATGTCCCAGTGAAACAAGTATCGATGCTCAAGTTCGTTAAACGTCAGTCACTGGCGGAAATTGTAGCTCGGCTGGTAGCAGAGGACGGATTTTCGATCAATGCAATCTCCAACAGCAAGTTCATCAGACAATCGATCGCAGATTGTGGATATTCTCTGCCAACGTCAAATACATCCGTCATGAAGCTGGTCGCCGAATACTATGGATACGCTCAGCAGCAAACGCGGGATGAAACAGTGAAGCGTATCGATAGCGGTGAACTGGTTAGTCTCACTTTGGACGAGTGGACAAGTCTAGGCAACAAGCGCTACTTATACGCAAATGCCCATTTCGCTGACGGATCATTCTAGAACCTGGGTGTCGGCAAAATTCGTGGATCACTACCTGCTGAAAAGGTTTTCGAAATGGTCAAGGATACGGTCCGGAAATTCGGTATTAAGGATGGAAACATTGTAGCATCAACGACTGACGGAGCTCGAGTAATGACGAAGTTTGGAAGATTTTCGGATTACCTTCATCAGCAGTGTTAAAACCATGCGATTCACTTGGGGGTTTGCGATGTCCTGTACTAGGATCAGCCACCGGTACCAATTGATAATGAGGGTTCAGATAGTGAAAACTACGATGATGAAGTTGGGTCTTCGGGTAAATATATTGGAATGTTCATGTTCATATTAAAGAAAACAGCGCATTTATTTCAATTACAGACTTGTACACCACGCGATTTGGAGAGTCTCTGAAACGTATTCGAAGAGTCGTGAATTTTTTCGAAAATCGCCTGTTAAAATGCACTGCTTCAAGAAAAAATCACGAAAATGTTACATAAACCACTTCAACTGTGTGTGGACGTCAAGCCTAGTTGGAACTCGACTGAAACGATGCTGGAGCACTTCATTCGCGGTTTTAATTGCATCAAAGAGGCACTTTCCGGAAATGAGCCTTTCAGGTCTTATGTTGGACAGTGATTTCGAGGTTGCAAAAAACCTTCAGGAAGCTCTTCAGCCAATCAGACTCGCTTCGGAAGCATTGGGAAGACGAGATGCTACATGGCAGTCTGCGGAAGGCAGCTTGAGTTTCTTGTATTCGAAGCTTAAGAAAAGTAACTCCAAAGTTGGAAACGACCTCTTCGATACAATTACGAAAATAATCAACGAACGGCGCCAAAGGGAAATAATAACAGCGCTGAAGTTCCTTCTAGGTCTTCCGTTGTCAACGCAAGTGCCAGCAGAACTGGAAAGCTCGTCGAAAACGCACATGATTAAGTTCATCAAGGAACTGGGAGTTCGATTGTTGCAAGACTGCAAAGACAGACCGATGATGATGCTGCCGAGTTGAATGCTGGATTGTCCTGTATGCATGACGACTCAGGATCGACACCATCGAGCATGCGTGAAGAACTGGAATCGGCTATAAAGGAATATGCCAACCCGTCCCAGACTGATTCGGCAATGATTGATTTTTCAAAAGTAATTGCGAAAGAGCTGACACTTTTGAGCTACATGGTAAATTGAGCCGGAATCTTGAAATCATTTTCGGCGGCTTAAAATCAATCAAACCGACGTTAACTGAGAGCGAGCGCATCTTTTCGAACTCCTGAAATATCTGTTCTAAAAAGCGAACCGCACTGTCCGGTGAAAGCATTATCAACATTTGCTTCTTGAAGTCGTATTTTCAGAGAACGAATTCAAATTGATAAGACCAGTTACTTGATTTGAACCATTGATTTTTTTATTGATGAATAAAACATATTCCTAACCAAAAAATTGCGGTTTTAAGCACATTGAAAAATGTCCCGGGATCCCGAGATTTTCCGGGACAAACAACAAATTTTATCCCAAATCCAGGACAAGCAAATTGGTCGGGAAATGGAACCTCTATTAAGCACATATAAAATGATACATCCTTAAAGTTGACCCTACCGTTTTCTAACAAAATCATCATTTATTTTTCCGCTAGAAAACATAATTTGGATCTTATGACTGTATTATGCAGATCTAGAGTGTATTACAATGAATTTCGATCAAATTAGTCAAATTGATGATCTTCACATGAAGAAATTAGTTTAGCTTAATCTGCAAAACCATGACGGCAATAAAGCTATGGAAATAGTAAATTTTACATAACTACGCCACAATAAAAAGACGGTAAGATTCTCAATTCTTTAAGAACAAGTTGATCGCCATGATGTCATCGTAGGTCGATTATCGCTGAATTAATGACACATATGATAACATTACATCCCATAACCCTTATGCCTCTATCATTTCAGACCCAGCTAAGCAAATCCGTTGAACAAGAAAGCTTCTCGAAAAAAATCCTTGCTTTGTGAAGAAAACAACCGTACTAGAACGGATCGTTGTTCATCTTGCAAACTGAACAATTAATACTTTGCTAATGATGCCTTCCAAGTCAGGGAGAAACTTGTTCTCCCTCATCATCGTCATCGTCTCTCCGAAGGAAGGCAGCTCTATTATTCAGGGCACATCCTGTGCATCCATGTGATGTTTAAGCAACAGAATGAGACGTTCAGCCTCGTCACAAGGGCTTTGTGGGAAAGTGGAACCATTTGCCTCCGAGAAGCCTTATCAAGATGAAGGAAAGCTTCTACTGTACCATCATCATCATCATCGTCTCACATTTGCCGCACCATCATCATCATCGCCTTCTGACGATTCTACAAGTAGTGGGTAAAGAGACTCAATAATCAAGAAGTTAATCGTATTTCATCGCAAGACGGTACGAAACGTTGCGCGCATAACTAAGTAGTTAGTACAAGAATTGTCGGCACTTTTGTGGCCTTTGGGGTACATGAGCGGCAGCTTTGAAAAAACAGTAGGACTCATCACGTCGAGACGGGACCGTTGTAAACATGTTCACCTTAAACGCACATGGTTCCCATGCAAAAGGTGTGGGTTCTTCGTTCAGACTCGCGAAATCGAGGTGAAAGTTGCACGGCTAGCTGTTGGGATCTACGAAATGAATTCCGTCTCTGTGGCTAATGAATCGCCTTTCTTCCCTCGTATGATCTGGTTCTGGTTCTGGTGGTGTTCTCTATAAAATTATGCAAACATTTCACAATTCTTCCCCCTTTCTGTTTAATTTGCAGCCAAGCATTGGACGAGAGATACATTACACGCATTTACATATCCTGGCAATCATCGTACATATGTCTGAATTGCTCCGGAATGGCAAAGTCGGCCGAAGGCTCAGAACCGTGCTCGGCAATAATGAGAATGCTTTGCCATAAAGCCAACATTAACCCTCTTTCCGCTACCGCCGACCCATCCGCCGCCGCCAAGCAAACACTTGAAAGCCAATAGCAAACGAGTAACCTGACGCGGCTATGTCTACCGTATTTGAGAACAAGCTTAAAACAGGGTTAATCAAATCAACAACCCCCGAAAACAGTTTGTAATCCTTATTTCGTATTGCGCCCACTCCCGGCACTGCCGTTCCCTCATCGGTATCAAATTTCATCATCCATCGTCTGCATCCATATGCATCAAATCTGACTGGCTGGCCGGCCAAATATGCATACGGAAAAAATGGTAACCCCTACTTGGACGAGTTGCACATTACAATATTTAAACGCACTGACAGGGTATCGAGCACTTTTTGGTAAGAAGGGGCAGAATCCTGAAAAAACTAACCGCTCAACATGGTATTTTGCATGTAAGAAGCTATGTAGAAACTTGTAGTTAGTCGACTTTTGGCTTATTATGTCGAAAAGAGGATTTTTACGGATTTGTGCGTCCGTTTTGCGACGTTCAACTATGTAGTTACAGCAGTGAAAACAGCCATAGTTAATGTGCGCTTAGAATGGGCAACATGTAGCGTGCGACTAAAAGCAACCGCACCGGTCGCTGTCACCCGCTCGCTCGCCAGTGGGCTGCGCTGCTATTTAATTGGGCCAGCTACTCTCATTTCTTAACTAAGTCCCCATCACCCGTTCGTTGCTATCACAGTAGTCATTCTTAGTTACTGTTTTCCACACGGGAAATCCAAATGAGTATAAACTATAATTTGTTTAAAAATTGCAATGATTTTGAACATCTGCTTGCAAATCGGAAATCGCACAGTCACTATTGTTGCCAAAAAATTAATCTCGGAAAAATTGAGTCATCCGAGTCACTTTACTCTTTAAATAGATAGATCTTTTCTTGCGGGCAAACTCTCCCGAAGAAATCAAACCCTAGTGCTAAAGGTTTTTTTGAGATAATGATATTTGTCGAGAAATATTGCGTTTTCATAGTGCTCGTCGAGAAATGATCCTTCCACCCTTCTAGAAGGTATGTCCAGCTTATGATTTTTATCCCCACTATGATGAATACCATATCCCATCCTACTGAAAATATATGCCGAGCTTATGAATTTTATTCCCCGTTGTGATTAATGTGCCATCATAAACATCATCAATCTGTTGTATCAACATCATAGAACTTTAAAAAGCACGCGGAAATTTTAAAGATTTCAACGTTGGGTTTATGACAATTACGAATTATTGTTTGATTTTTTTTTTGCGAAAACGACGCCGCAAACAAAACATGTCAGTTTCAAAGCACGGCTTGCTGCGATCTTGTGTTTTTTTTTCCGACTGGTGCTCAAAAATCTCTTCTTCCAAAAACAGTGTTTCGACTATAATGGATTTTCCTCGGATGAATTCGTAAATGCCAATGGTCGCTACCCTAGCAAAGGAAAATAACAAGCTGATATCATAGGTAACAAGTTCTGTTATCCTAGTTAATGTTGTTTGCCGTTATCGCATAACATATTTATTATCACCATTGGCAAATTTTATCATATGTTATCATTTTTTTGAACACACTATATTTTTTGGCGAACGCTGTTGAATTGTAAACTATAAATATTTGCATACTAGTGAAATTTTGTTTTTAATCAAAAATATTTTTTTCAGTTATTACGAGAATTTGACTTCAAATGATAATTTGAACATATTTCAATAAATTTGCTGATAAGGATTTGTTATCAAGTTATAAGTGATAACAAAATAAGTTATTATTTTGATATCCAATTATATTTTTCATAAGCATATTCTGTTATGTTGGCTGTTTATTCAGCCTCAATGATAACATATTCAGTGATAAAAACTGATAAATTCGGTATTAGAACCGTTAATAATGTGGTATAACTTTTCCGATATGGCACTTTTCGTGCAAACAAATAAACAAAACGAAAGATGACAGTCAAACGCATAGCATGCTATGATGAACACATTAAACCATCACAAATACACGCGTACAACGCAAATGTGATACCATACTTATGACAACATACAACGCTGACAATTGTACTAACTGACAAATACTTTAATCATACTAAAAACAGGTACTCAGACTAAAAGGTCAACCGGTACTAACAAACAAGTGCAACTAGCTATATGAACCACTGTTGTAGAACCGATCCGAAGTACGCCTTGCAGTCTGCACCTTGCCATGCACTCTTGCGCTTTTCAGTACCTTTTGGTACAAGTATCTTTGTTTTTGTTTTGGTTCGCTATTTTTATTTTGACAGAATATTTGAGAGTGTATTGGTGTGAGTTACGGTCTTAGGGGAGAATCGGTAAGCTTGGGACCGAGCTTAGGACCGGTGCGCTAGTACTTCCTGAGCCAAAAAATATATTCATTTTCTTCCTGACTAACCACTCCGCTGGTACAACCCTAGACTAACTCTAAGACCAGTAGGTCCCGAACAAATACGATTTTTTCTTGGCTCAGTCAGTACTAGCACATCGGTCCCAAGCTCGGTCCCAAGCTTAATAATACGCCCCCAACAATGAACTCACACAAACACACTCTCAAATATTCTGTCAAAATAACACAGCAAATCAAAACAAAGGCGCAAATATGTATAGTTAGGTGCTGGCTTCGAGGTGTACTTCGGACCAAGGGGTTCTACAACAGTGAACCAATTTCAAATCGCTAGTTGAATATTGATTGTTGGTACAACGCTGTACGTAGTATGTCTGTCCCAGGCATTCGTTTCGATACATTCCTTATATATTTACACTTTCACCATCTTGTTGGGTTAAAACGTCAAATTAAATACACTCAAAATCAAATTTACTCAAAACTTCATGCACAATAATGTCTTGGTCTTATCTTGATATTAATGGTATTATAAGACCATATTGTATCAATATTTGAAGATGTCATTCCCTAGAACGAACCACTGACTGACACTTTTCACCAAATAGCAACCGCGACCCGTGCGGTGTGAGGTAATGATGATGCGCTGGTCATTTTTTTTATTTTTTAGTACCGGACCGGTACGGTTGCTCTAAGAATGTGTTGCCATGATACTCGCATTGTAGAACACCTATGCACTTTCACGAAAAATCACTGGGATGTTCGAAAAAATGGTTAGTTTCCCGAGCAAAGGTTTATACCAAAGTGACAACAAATTCTAATATCTGATTATCAACTGTTTGATCACTAAATTTGTTATCATCCAGGCTGAATAAACAGCCAAAATAACAAATGAGATAACAAATTAATATTCGTTGGATACCATAACATTAACTCGTTTTATTATCATTGAGTTCAATTTGATAACAAATTTTGTGATGTGAACAAATTCCTTGAAATAATTTCAAATTATGTTATCAACATGATATCAAATTCATACAGCAATAACTGAAGTAGGGCTTCTGTTGAAAAGCTAAATTTCATATCCATAACATGCTGGTATAATTCAGCGTTCGTCAGCATGCTGGAAGTATTCAGTAACGTTCGACAAAAATCGTCTTTAAAAATTGGTAACAGATGATATCAAAATTAGTCAATGTTGATAACTAAATTTGATATGCGATAACAGGTGAGTTCAAAATGATATCTCACATAACAAAACTTGTTACTTATTTGATATCAGTTTGTTATTTAACTTTGCTAAGGTGGTTACTCACCCGAAAAAAAAAATTCTCATAGATTTACAATGAATTGTATTGTACAATAGAATCAATAGAGTTCACAATTAATAGTATTGTTCATGACAATAAGAGGACAATAGACGTTATTGTTTCCACTATATAATCTGATGTAAATTGAGACATCAACAATAGAATAAGGGGGTTGTTATGTATCTAAACTATAGAAAAAATCATTTTTTCCAGAGCAAATCTGGGTCAATTACTATTGATTTTATTGTTTCACAATTGTTGAAAGTTCTAGCGTATGAGATGAATAGTAGATCTATTGTAATGACAATATGCATTTTTCGTTTATCTAATACATTAACAATAAGATTCATGGACAGCAAAAGATTTTAATGTTATTTTATATTATTATATTGTAACTCTATGGTTATTTTTATCCGGGCATGTCCATTCCGAGGCTACTTTCACTAGCAACAAGCCCCGCATAACACTTTGTACTGTGTACAGTTTACATCAATGGAAACAGGTATTATGCATACAATTTCATCATCAAAGCAGATGTTTTGAGGATGGCAAATTTAGGTATAATCAGATAAATCTCACCGCAAATTTTTGCTGATGTTCAGTCTTCAACTGGTATAGCAAGCCGTCCCCTGTGATGCTAAAGGATGCATTTTGACGTAGGACTACGTCTGTGTTTTCAATACTGGGGTACACGTTCGAATTGCGAAAATTTGGAGCGTCACGAAAAATATGTAGGTTTTGAACGTTAATAACTAAGCCATTTCACAATCGATTTACAAAATGTTTTCACCAATCGATCGGTACATTTTCTACGCTTCGATTCCAATACTTAAATCTATTGATTTATAACATTCAACTATTGAAATTAACGCAAATATAAGGTAATGTCTTATAATGTCGATTTATTCAGAGTAAATTTACCAAATACACAGTACTTTTCTAGCACAGATTTCATATTGAAGTAACGAACGTCTCCTAGGCAGCCATGAATGTTATAAAACGGGTACACCTTCGCATTTTGAATTAGTTTTTCGGTGGTCGTGGAGCTGTGCAGAGTAGTATCTGCAGTTGGATCGTAGCCGGCAGCAGCACTGGCGAGTAGTCGTTGCCCAGAGAGGCGTTGGTGCCGATGCTCCCGTCAACCTCGCTGCGAGAAACATGGCTGCTGAAGCCTACGAGTTGGCAGGATAAAGCCACCCCTGACAACGAGACAAGAATCAACTATCCCACGTCACCTGAAGATGGCCACCCGCAACGACGAGTAGCTGAACCAAGAATACCAAGAAGAAAGCCCAAGTTCAATCGCGAACCATGTTTCTCCCCCATCAACTAAATCCGTCCTTTTCAGGACGACCAAATCAATTTTCCAATTAAAGAGTTTATTTGGTTAAAATTTTCTCTTGTGCTGTTTCAAATTAATTTCAATCACCGCGCCCCGGCTGCAAATAGCATTAATTAAACGTCGCTTCCCGGAGTAAATGACAAAGAACGTTGAACAACCAACGAACGAAATTCTAGATCGGATAATTCGAACCGAACTGCGACACTCCAGACTGACCATGTGGTTGAGTTCATTGTAGTTCCTAGTTGTGCATAGCGGATTAGTTGCTGGCGGTGGCAAGCAAATTAGAAATGTTTCGGTTAAGAAAATCATCCGTGTAGCGTGCCGTAATTAAAACTAATTATTGTGGCGTAATAACTGAATTTCGTCCCCTTTGGTGCAATTTGTATCACATTGCTTTCGTTGGTACCGCCTTCTTTCGTGCACTAGCATCCGACCCCTTTACCTCATAGCTCATAGCAGAACATTTTGATTCAGTCTTACGACAGTCGTTAAGCTGTGCAGTGGTCTTAGGATCGCAGTTGGCGGCGGCGAGCAGTCGTTGCCCAGAGAGACGTTGTTGCAGTTGGCTGTTGTTGCCGATGCTTCCGTCAACCTCGCTGTGAGAAACATGGCTGCTGAAGCCTACGATTGGGCGGGAAAAAGCCGCCCGTGACAACGAGACAAGAATCAATCATCCCACGAGATGAACCAAGAAAGAAAGCCCAAGTTCAATCGCGAACTGTTTCTCCCCCGTCAACTAAATCCGTCCTTTTCAGGACGACCAAATCATTTGGTTAACATTTTCTCTTGGGCTGTTTGAAATTTCCATTACCGCGCCCGGCTGAACATGGCATTGCTTTAAATGCCGCGTCCCGGAATACATAGCAAAGCGCGTTGAACAACTATCTTCTACGCGTTAGAGATAGTGGCCCTCTCAACCATCGTAGAAAATACAACCGGGGCCGTATCATAATTAAGAGCCACCAAATAGCCGGCGTCGGTGGTGTAGTGGTAAGCGTGACTGCTACTTGGCACCCCAGTGGGTCTGGGTTCAATCCCAGTCGACGTCGGTGGTTTTTCTGAGGCGAAAAAATCTAGTCACGTCTTCCTTCGGAAGGGAAGTAAAGCCGTTGGTCCCGGTTCATATTCATGAGTCGTTAGGTAGGGTCCAGGTGGTGGAGTCGTCTTCCTGGCGTCGGTGATTGTCACCATGTGAGGAAATAGGCCGACGTAAAATAAAGATTACAAAAAAAAAGAGCCACCAAATGCTTTCTAGAGAGTGTACAATAGAATTTTCTTGGCCCTTTTCAGAACTGACTTAACTCAATTAGCGGATGGCCCTGACGTGTATGGGATTTCGATTGCTGCGTAGTCCTACGTCAACTTTGCGTACAGCCCCATTGGGCTGTCCCTTATAGTTTTTATCTTTACAGGAGTAGTGCTCGGCTATCCGGCAAACATTATCACCTTGTCATTTCCGAAAGCAACAGCACGAATACAATTAGTACTTCACACAATCGCGCACATATACAATAGAATAAAAACCACAAGTAAAGAATAATTTCGAAAAGAAATTTAACTTTAAAAATCACGATCACTGTGCAACGAAAGAAAAAAACTTGACAGCTCTCGAAGTCTTAACCGTCCGAGGGCAGCGCTTACTGCGATTTTTCCAGTTGCTTCCAGCTTACATTGCTGAATTCAGATCAGTTGCGCATTTTATGTGAAGCTGATTTATTTCAATTTGCAGCAAATTGAAGGTGATTTAGTTGATTTCAGAAATTGAAATTGATTTCATCAAATAAGGTTGACCAAATCCATGCGAAACAACCCTCGAGATTCGTGAGTTTTTACGCGCTTAAGCCTGAGAGCACCTTTTTCTGCTTCAAGTGGCACGAATTGGTGCAAGGGTAGCAGTTGTAAAAGAGCATCTAAGGCTTTAGAGGGTGCGCTGGCCATTGCTCCAGTTATTGAGGAGCATGCCAGAGACGTTGGAGTTTACCAAGCTTTTTTGAGCTGATATTTGTGTAGTTTTAGGCCACCACACTAATGAAGCATATGTTAATCTGGGTCTCACTATCGCCAAAAATATCCAGTAGATCATTCTCGGTTTCAGTCCCCATTTTTTACCGAATGTATTGCTACAAGCCCAAAGAGCAATGTGTGCTTTTGAGATTGCATACTCTAGATGGTCGTTCCAATTTAGCTTTTGATCAAGCACAACTCCTATATATTTAGTTTGCTTAGATAGTTCCAATTGTACTCCTCCCAGATGAAGAGCTGCAATAGTATATTTTCTTTTCCTTGTAAATGGTATTATAACAGTTTTCGAAGGATTAACAGAGAGTCCTTCATGATTACACCAATTGAATGTGTAGTTTAGGGCTGATTGCATTCTATTGGAAATAGTGCACTCACATTTACCCCTTACTGAAATGATGATGTTATCAGCAAATCCAATGACTTCATAGCCTTTGTCAGCCAAATTGTTTAGAAGATCATCGACTACTAGAGACCACAACGTGGGAGATAAAACTCCCCCTTGAGGAAAACCTCTTGTTGGTATCGTCGTCAAAGTAGATCTTCCTAACTTTGCTGTAATTATGCGGTTGGTTAGCATATAGACTGTTCCAGAAAGTATAAGCACACTTTCAAAATAAAAAAACAAGTCATGTTTTTTTTTAGTTTTAATAATTTTATTTGGCAAATCATATTTGTATTTGTGTTTAGTATGATATTTTACTCTCGATTAATCAGAATATTTAATCATAGCCAAGACTCCTAACTTTTCCTCGAACATGACCCATTAGCTTCTGCACAGTGGTACTTCCCACCATTTTGACCACTTTTGACCAATCATTTTTAAATTTTTGGATGTCGTCCGCTGGTTTTATGAATTTTTCTAAGCTTTGCTTTGGTTAAAGCCCAAAAAGTCTCGATTGGCCGTGCCTCCGGGCAGTTCGGCGGATTCATGTCATTCGGCACGAAACATACATTTTGACTTTTGTACCATTCTAAAGTGTCCTTTGCGTAATGACATGACGCCAAATCAGGCCAAAACACTACTTGACCTTCGTGCTGCCTGATCATCGGCAATAATCGCTTCTGGAGACATTCCTTAACGTATTTCTGAGTGTTCGTCGTCTCCGTTGTGATGTACGGACTAGATGTTTTACCACACTCGCATATTGCCTGCCAAACCATAACCTTCTTACCGAATTTTCGGTAAAAATTGCCTTCTCCGTTTCGGGAATGTCTTTGTCTTCGCTTACAGTATAGAATTGTGGTCCGGGAAGCGTTTTGTAATCTAGTTTCACATACGTTTCATCGTCCATTATTATACACCCAGAATTTCTACACAATAACGAATCGTAGAGTTTGCGGGCCCGTGGTTTCCACGGGCGTGGCCTGTTTTGGGTTCCTTTTGGGTTTTTTCTGCTTCCGGTATGTTTTTAGACCAAGTCTTTCTTTGGCACGCATGACGTTACTCGACGAGGTCCCTAGTTTTTTCGCAACATCCCGAACGGAAGTCGCTGGTTTTCACTTGTCCGAGTCCGCTCACAGTGCACCATTTGTGCACGATACTTTTTCGTTGTTCCGGAGTAAGACCGCGCATTTTGATAGGTAACACAAAACTGAGCACTTTTTTGATGCTTTGTCATTCATAAATGTGCAAACCAAAGGACGCAGCCAAAACATGTTGAAATATTTCACTATATTCAAAGTGACCGTTAAAATAAGATGTGCTTATACTTTCTGGAACAGTCGTTAGCATGTATCCAATTGGAGATGCACATGTCAAAACCATATTTTTCCATAGCTTTGCTCATGGAACTGTGGGATGCGTTGTCAAATGCACCCTCAATATCCAGAAACGCTGCAAGACAGATTTCTTTAGCGTCAAAAGGCTTCTCTATTTTTGAAATCAACGTATGAAGTGCTGTTTCTGTTGATTTTCCAGCTTGGTAGGCAAACTGGGATTTGTTCAGTGGTCTTCTGTTCAAATATGATGATTTGATGTGAAGATCAATGATTTTTTCCATCATTTTTAGAATGAAAGATGTTAGACTAATTGGTCTGAATGCTTTGGGACTTGGGTATAAATATGACCCGGACTTCTCGCCATTTGTTAGGAATATACCCCAGTATCATACTGGCCCTAAACATCTCTGTCAGAAGAGGAACAGTGAAATCCTTGCGTTTTTTGTAACAGCACCGGATGGATCCCATCTGGTCCTGGAGACTTACAGGGCTTTAAGGAGTCCACTGCCCACTCAACCCTCGACTTCGTAAATATAGCACTGGCTATTTCTTGAGCTCTATCTTCGTCTCTTAGTGAACTAGATTGAGCTGCAGTGAAGTCCTGTGCGTTATAAGAAGTCATTTGGATTGAGCCTGGAAAGTGTGTATCCATCATGCTACTAAGTGATTCCTGAGAATCGATTGCGAACTGTTCGTTTTTGGTTTTTAAACTGCAGAGTCCATTAGAGTGATCTTTTGAAAGGGCTTTGTGAAGTCTAGCTACAACAGGCAAACTTTCGACTTGTTCACAAGTAAGCTTCCAATCCCTTCTTTAAGATTTACGATTTCATGATTGTATTCTGTTAGACTTTTTTTATATTAAGTCCAATTAGAAGTAGCTTTGGCTTTGTTGAAAATTTTTCTAGTTAATTTTCTAAGTTTTTCAAGCTTTTTGTTCCATCAAACTGCATCCTTACTTGAAGTTTTTCATCTCAGTGGACAGCTTTCTTCAAAGGCTGCTATAATATTAGTAGTAAATGTTGACGAAACTGTTTCAAGCTGCTCAGTGGAAGAAATGGTATCCGCCTGCATGAAATGATCGTTAAAAAGTTTGGAATGATAACTGTCCCAATTGGTTTTTCTTGGATCTCTAAATTGCTCAATCAAGATATCCCCAGAGTTATAATTAAACATAATATGTTTATGATCAGATAATGATGGTTCATTTGACCCATGCCATTTATCTATCATATCTGATAATTTAGAGCTGCAAAGTGTTAGATCAAGAACTTCTTGTCTAATTGAGGTAACAAATGTTGGATCGTTTTCTTGATTACAGATGTTGATGTTATGTGACATTAAATATTCAAACAAACACTCACCTCTATCGTTGATGTTGCTGCTACCCCAAACCGTATGGTGAGCATTTGCATCACACCCTATTAGGAGTTGTTTGTTCCTCAATTTACAGTGTTAAACCAGCGCAGCAACTTCTATTGGAGGAGCTTCAACGTTGTCTCCTGGGAAATAGGCCAAAGCTACGATGATTTCGGGTTTTTCCAGGGTCGTTGGAACCTCCAATTGTATTGCCACGATGTCTCTTCTGATGAATTCTGTAACAGGAATAAACTTAACATTTTCCCGAATACGAATTGCTGCTCTTGGTGCAGTTTACGTGCTTTCATAAAGAAGCTTACATTTTTGTGTAGAGATTCCTAAAATCCTATTATTTTTGAACCAAGGCTCTTGAAGAAGAGCCACGTCCAAGTTTTCGTGTATGAACCTTCTGCATAGGACACTGCTTGCTTCCTTGGCGTGGTGAAGGTTCACCTGAACAAAATTGATTTTATTCTGCTTTTTGTTGGATTCCATTTTTCAGGGGCATTTGGCTATCCCTCTGATTGGAATGGTTTCCAATTACTTGTGTGACTGCCTGTTTCTGTGCATTCGAAGCCGAGACCTTAATGCCTTTAGAACGACCAGCATTACTTTCCAAATTTCCAGTGCTTGATGAAGGGCGTGAATTATCCAAGGCGCCTAGGATGACAAAGAGATTTTCATGGAACAACCAGAAGGGTTCCGTGATACCAACAAATATCTGCAGCTGCAGAAAGCTCTATACGGCCATTAGTAAAAATATAGAGTATGAAACAGGAGGTTGAACTTGAAACTGGAGCAGATAGTGCGCCAATAGGTGTAACTATGCGTCGAGTTCGGGATGTAGGACATGGAACTAGCCAAACAGGTTTTAGGCCTATGAATGACCAGATCGAACGATGCGGTGGCAATCGATCAGCAACACCACATTGACCAACTGTTAGAAGAGTTCATTTTTACTTATTGGAATATTGCTTCTACTCCCCTGGACGTAAACCAGCGGATCACAAAGAAAATGTGTCCTGTAGATGGAGAATAAAAGGAAAAGATAAAGGATGTTCTATTCAAAGAGCTCCACTGACTGACTTCAATTGGTGGCGTGGCGTGGGCCACGTAGACTCATTTTTGAAAATCTCAGACCACCCCCTCCCCCCTCGTACTTTTATCCATACATTTTGTATGAAGCGTACACTTTGGTCAAACCAAATCGCAAAGAAATACGATTCCAACTTTTTCACCGTGCATAACATCCTTTTAAGAGAAGGATATAAGTATTTTTGTGCCAGTAAACATCCGAATCGCTCCCTGAAACAAAATTTCGTGGCCAAAAAGCGAGCATGATTACTATAAGAACGAGTTTTGACGAAATTTGATGGCTGTATTTTAATGGATGACGAAAGATATATCAAAATGGATTATAAACAAATCCCCGGACGAAAATTTTACCTGGCAACTGGTCGTGGGGATGTCCCTTCCAGATATAAATGTGTTTTTACTGATCAGTTTGTTCGGAAACTAATGATCTGGCAAGGAATCTGCAGTTGTGGCCTTAAAACCAAGATTTTCATCACATCTCAAACAACGACGTCGGAGGTTTACATTAAAGAGTGTCTGAAAAAACGAATTTTACCCTTCATCCGGCATTTGTTTTGGCCGGATCCAGCCAGCTGCCACTATTCTAAGGAGGTACTAGAATGGTATGCTGCAAACAATGTTAATTTCGTCGCCAAAGAGATTAATCCTCCGAATTGCCCTGAGTTCAGACCGATCGAAAAATATTGGGCAATTGTCAAGCGAAAATTTCGAAGTTGCGGTAAATAAGAGACAAATGCACAACAAATGCGTTTAAAGTGGAATAAGTTCGACGGTTCAGTGTCACCAGCGACTGTGCAAATCATGATGGCATCGATCACAAGTAAAGTTCGATAGTTCGTTCGAAACGGTAAAATGTAATAACTTGTTATATATCGTTTGAAAGCTGAATAAATACCCTTTTTTTGACGTTTTGATCAACCGTGTATGTTGTTTAATTCTTGAGCTATAATCACTTGAATGCGTCCAAATTTACTTTGAATCGGGCTTTAAGCTTCATGAGATGAACGAACCGAATGACTCTACCTGAGTCAACTCGCCAAGTGAGAGCGACGCGATTCGACTCATTCGACTCACTGAATAGACCACCCAAATGACAGAAAAAGTGACTCGGAATACTACAGAGATGAAAAACTGGAGGAATAAAATGGTCGCTTTAGTTGACGAACAGAGTGTCCAAAAGATGATGCATGGTTCGTCATTTCGACAAATCAAAAGAATAGTTCGTCATGCCATCAAAACAAAAACGGAATAAAACAATTGATATCTTTTCTGAAAGTGAAATAAAAATAATCATTATTATGACTTCTCAGCTATTTTATTTCATCAAACCATTTCCGAGATAGAGCTGAATTCTTGCGTGCAGATATGAAGTTAATCGAGCCCTATTAAAATCACAATCAGTTTGTTCGTTTGACTAACCAGTCGAGAATGCTCTGATATCCGTTATTAAAGAAAGTTTCACTGTTAAACTTCAGGAGAAAAATGCGGCTGATTTGAATTAGTCTAGTTGCTTTATAAGATCACGATACCTATACAATTACTGGAGAGTTTAAATTTCAACTTAAATCCGCCGTGTTTCAGTTCTTATAACGCAACTATCATGGACAATGAATACCTACTATTCGTCATAATAATTTCCACAGTCTGCATTTAGTGATGACACGGAATGCGTAAATGAAAAACCCTCGCACAGCAATATCCGTGCTGATGATGATTCACATAATAGTCCCTATAGGGAAAACTGCCAGTTCCAACGAAACCCGCATTGTCACATTTCATTTCGGTGTGTGCAGTGACTATATATGCATACAAACCATTCAACCCATTCAGAAGCAGGTTGCCATCACCCGGGGATTCCGCGGACGATAAATTTACAGCGACGCAACGGGGGAAAGCGGCTGAAAAAGGTTATTATGTAATTTGTATACACGTAGTCGCGCGGAAATGGCTTCCCGAGTGCCACACTGCTGATGCTGCTGGGTGCAGCACTCCTAGTGGTAGAATTAAGGACCACGGCCGGGTTTCAAACTCTACTTCTCGGTGCATTTCTATCCACAATCTGCTGACATTGTGCGGAGCGAGGACGGTACCGAGGACCTAGCGTTACGATTGTGAAAAAATAAAAGAGCATTCCAGTCGGTGCATGCTCTTTTCCATCATCTCCAGAGGGCTTCAATTTTCACGGACGAACGTTTTTGTGAGCTTGTTTGGCTGGGTTATTTCCATAATTGGTTCCTGTTCGCAACAACTGCACATAATGTCGGCATATCCGCAGAAGGGTTCTAGTCGGATGGAGCAGTCCGCCCGTGACTCCATTGAATACGATGCGTTAGAATTTTAATTAATTTTCATCATAGGAATGGTGGTAAACTTTGCCGGTATGACAATTCACGTGGAATGGTATCTATTAAGCTCGGCAATTCGGAATCTTGATCTGCATCGATAGTGGTGTTTTAAATGAATTGGTGTACTCTTTGTACTGCCGGGGCCGTCAAACTTCATAGCCTTTTCTCGCTTTAGCACTTACCGCCCAAACACAATGCTAACGGAAACGGAACGGCAAATGGCAAGTTTGACAGTTGTTGCAAATGACTTCGATATGTCCAAATATAATCGGCTTGGATCTAGCCTGTTTTCTTTCCGACAAGCAGGCTTACTCAGATCGGGCTTTGCCGTTTGCCGTTGCCGTCAAGGTTCCGTTATCCTGTTGATCATAGTAATCCTTGAATTAAACAATAATAAACAAACCGATGTTCAACCGTTGCAAGCAGGTGCGTTTTCTTTTTATGTCTTAATAAATATCAAGCAAAAGGCTCTATGAATAATTATCTCTATTGTTTAAACACACTTAAGTATTTGATTAATGATTACACTCAGTATTATTTCACAGAGGTCCAAAAAAAAACGACCAAAAGTCGCAAGACAAGTCTTTACAATCCCCCCGCTTGAATCCACTGCTAGATTTCAGGTGAACATGAAACACTAAACGTTGGCTATGCAGTAAAACAAGAGCGTGAAAAAAAGCAATCACAATAAAACTTGGACTTACGGATGATGTCCAGCTTGGCCGGCGGGGTAGCGACCCGAGCCCCGGAGGATCGGGCCGTCGCTAGGCACACGTAATCTCCGCTGTCGGACCGCTGGGAGACGCCGTTTATATGCAGATTGGAACCATTTAAATACACACGACGATCCAGTCGGATGGGATTGCCTGCCAAAAACAGTGTGGGGAAGAGAAAAAGAGAGAGAGAAGGAACACCGGGGGGTGAGCAGATGGTCATATAATAAAAATTAATGTTCCAGCAAAAGAAGCAAGAAACATGCTAGCTGCGAATCGATCGCCGGTGCACAAATGTCACCGGCACCAGCCAAAGAAGCAGCACATTTCTTTCGACTTGAACAAACAGAACACCAGAACCGGAGCAGAAATTGAATTCCAAATCAGAAATTTGGAGAAAATTAATGCAAATTCTTGTGCTACTCGTTGGGAAATTCATTCAATTTCAGCTTAGATTCGGTCGCTTCCGTGTTTCGTCTTGTGCCCGCACCCCTTTCGAAAACTTACCATTCAACGTCCAGGAGAAGTCGATCTCATCGTCGAAGAAAGCCCGACACTTGAACACAACCGATTCACCCTCGTACACCTGGGTGTACTTTGGCAGAACCGTAAATTGGAACTCGGAACGGGCGAACGCTGTGCGGAAAGAAAAACAGAACAGAACCAGAAAATTCAAATTAGTCAACATCGTCGTCGGCATGCCAACCCCCCCTAACCCATCCCACCACAGCAAACGTCATCACCATCACTGTCACGTGACAGCGCCGTCTTCGGCAGCATTCGATGTTTGCTTTTCGTGCGGCTATTCACGTTTCTTATCAGTTCCTAGGAACTCCGGCGTAAAAGGAAGGCATTTTGGAATCACCGGAAAACCCCGTTTTCCGATGGGAAAAATTGCCGCACAGCGGAAGTATGATTGCAACGGAGGAGGAACTCAGCGCACAGCTTGGCAGGTGTATTTTTTTTTATATTATTAAGAACGAGGTGCGATGATAAGAATTTAACTCTTTTGTCAGTACGGAATGGGAAAATAATGTCGTTACCAATCTATCCAAACTCAACGATTGCGAGCTCTCCGAAGTGAGAATGGAAATGCTGTGAGGTGAATATTGATAAGGGGACGTTCGGCGTAACACAGGTTTTGAGTTACTTTAGAGTGCCTTTTTATGCGTCAAATATTTACATCCATCTGATCGGATCCTGCTGAAAATTGAAACCATCCACTAGCGATGAATTTAATGGCGGAAGCCGAGCACTGGATAATTTTTGAAATATGAGGTAAATCTATAATCTATAATTGATTATCAGTGATTTCAGTTTCCAACTCAAATGACAATACAGTGAACTTGTCATAGAGATTTCAAGGGATGATCACACTACACAGTGTGCCAAAAACATATTTGGCACAGCTCTGGTACACGAGAGCAGATCAACTTCCCAAATAAGCTGCATTGTCTATATGAACTGCGAAAGCTAATACTGTTAGAATTCCGTTTATATTCTTTTACTCGGGTTAGCAGAATTGACAGCTTACGCCGAAAGCTAATAGAGTAGAATAGTATTAGTGCACGAAGCGATCGAACTTGCAAACCCAATTCAGAGTAGGTAGATAAAGCTATGTCCATTGAGAATCCGGAATAATAAAATCATCTGTGTCGCGGTAACGGATTGAAGTACAAATAAGTTTAATACATCAAAGCAAAGGTAATTCACTGAACATTAAGGAAAAAATATCAATTTCTTCTTTATTCCTCCCATCAAACGCTGCACCTCCGGAGTCAACTTCCTTGGCACATTTGTTCCACATTTGTGTCATCTGAGTCGAATCCCGAGCCGTTTTTCCACTTTTCTTAAGCTTCCGCTTCATTATTGCCCAAAATCTCTCGATGGGCCGGAACTGCGGGCAGATGGGTGGATTTATGTTTTTATCGATGAAATCGATTATTATCGCGGTACCACTGGATGACTTCCCGGCTGTAGTGGCAACTCGCCAAATCTGGCCAAAACTTCACAGGACCTTTATGGGCTTTAATGAAAGGTAGTACGCGGTTTTTGAGGCATTCTTCCTTGTACAGCTTCGAGTCCATCGTCTTATTCGTCACGAAAACTTTGGTCTTTGCTCCGCAGCTGCATATCCCTTGCCAAATCATCAGTTTTTTTTTGGAAAATTTGTCCATAAAAGCAAACTTAACTTCGCAGGAACATCTCCTCGTGCCGTTGCCATATAGAATTTTTGGCCAGGAAGCTGTCCGAAATTCATTTTGACGTAGGTTTCATCGTCGATGAGCAGGCATCCTTGGTACTTCGCCTGCTCGTACAATTTCCGAGCTCGAGTTTTGGTGACGAAACTTTGCTTCAACGTTCTGTTTGGTTGCTTGCTGGCTCGATAAAAACGAAAACCTACTCGTAATCGAATTTTTCGAACGGTACTGCGAGTAGCAGCGTATTTTTGTGCAATTTCATTATCTGATAGTCCAGGGTTTGCTCTGACGGTTCTCAACACCTTTTGGTTCAGCTTGCGGTCATATGTTTCACTGCGACGCTTACTTTGAGGCACTCGATCCACGCTCTTTCGCTCCCTGAAACGTTTGAGCACATCATACACGGTTGATTTGGCGATTTTCAAGGTTATGGCGATTTTTTTTTGCGGACCACGTTGGATTATCAACGTGGGTGTGCAGATTTTTTTCTCTCCTCTCGGATTCCATCTGGAATAACTTTTGACTCACTGCACAAAACACCGTGAAATTTATACCACAGAAAGTGAGAGCCTAGGTAAAAACAAACCACTGTAAAAGAATTCTTGCAGCGGTAAATTTCCGTGCCGCTGCAACAGAATAAGTGATTCCGGATTCTAACTGGACAGAACTTTATAGAAGAAATCTGTTACAATCCTTCAAGTGACCATTGAAAACAGCTTTAATCTGGGAGCTAGAAACTGATAGCTCTACAGCAGATCCAGCAACCCACTTCAGAATGTGTGGAGAGTCACGCCCATTCCGAGGTTACTTTCACATACAATAAGCCCCGCATATAAACATTACCGATTTCATTTGGATGAGGGCACAGCAAAACACTTCCTGATTTGGAAATGTAAACTTTCCAAGCCATGCACGTGTTTAGTATTTTTTGAAAGTAGGTTTATTTTTATACAGTTATAATCAGATAGATTTCACCCATGGCCGCCTCTTTCATGACATTTGCTTGTTCATTAATAAAAATAAAAAAAAATCGACGTTGATTCGAAATTGATTTCAAGCACTCGCGGCAAAATAAGCGCAAAAATTAACGTTGCTAAACCGCCCGTTAGATATGCAACCTGCATAACGAGACTCTGCACACCCCGTGGTGAATGCATCTAAAAAATATGTGCCAGCCTTTCACGCGAGCATGCGCAATGTCTTCGTATGTTGCTTCTGACCAGCAAATGGACGGTTGCTACATTGCACTGGTCTTCTTTTTTTTTAACTCCACACTCTGCCAATAATCGAAAGCCCCGCTATGAGGCGACTCTATATCGAACTTCAAAACTGCTAATAATCATCGATTCACTCGTGACAAAGCGGAAAAACACTCGAACTTAATAATTTATGCCCGGGTGTCACAATGTTACCACTATTAAGCAAAACTAAGCTGATGTAATTCTTTTTCCGGGTGCGGAGCGAAGCACACACAAAAAAAAACAAAGAAACGGGGAAATACTACACACTTAGAAAATTTTACAGTATTCGATAAATTTTTACCAAACTTTCAACAGCTGAACGCTGGGTAATCTGATTTAACGGATTTCGGTAAAATTTGACAAGTTCCGGTAATTTGTTTACCGGAATACTGTAAAATTTCACCGAAATCCGGTAAATCGGATTACCGAACAGCTGTTGAAAGTTCGGTAAAAAATTACCGAATACTGTAAAATTTTCTAAATGTTTAACCTAGTGGGAAAAACCGGAGCAATCCGTAAGAAACTCAGCGAATTAAAGAATCTCTTTTACTCACTGTTTATATTTTGTTTTAGAAAATTCCCCCCCTTTTTGAAGCTTGGTTTTGACAGTGAAAATGCAAAACCAAAACAAAAAAAATCTGTGGGGAAGGGTTACCGTATCAACGTTGCAGTAAACCCCACCCGCTAATCATAAAATTTATGTGTAATTAATAATTATTTGTGTAGGTTGTGTTGTTTTTAGCTTGGTTGGAACTTGTGTTGGTCCCCCAGCCAGGGATGCCAGATATACAGACATGTCTGTATTTATACAGACATTTGATCATGAATACAGACATCATACAGATTACAGACATTATACAGACATTTGGAAAATGTTACAGACATATACAGATATTCATTTCGGCGAACTTCTAGATTTAAAAAAACATGGTGATAGGGAAAATCACATACGTCACAGTAAGCAAATGAATGACAGTCTGAAGTTGGACCAGTTTGCAGGCGTAAAAACATCCACTGAGGGATGTAGAAGTACAAGTATGTGCCTGGGTGTTTTTTGTTAAGGCTGTTTTCACTTATTCGACCGTTGTCAAAGACGTAGCACTGAAACGAACTAAAAATACGGCCATCATAACGAATGTCCTTGGCGAATCGCACCACCAAGAGTTGGTGGCAAATTGCTGGTAAAAATAGGTGGCGGTCCGAATCAAGGACTTTCTATTGGAATGGCAAAGCCCCGTCAATTCGAGATTCTTTTTATTACGGACTCGAGCTAACTGAAGCGGATGCTACTACGAAACACAGTGCCATTGTTACTAATTTTAATGAAGATTTGATTTCGTACAGTGAGTGTAAAGCAAGGTGTAACACATTCTGTTACTGTACTTTTTTAAAACGACTGTCCGAATTTATTCGAACTGCAAGTTCAAAGCACTGCAGCACCTAATAGAGCTGAAACTTTTAAACATGTTACATCCGTCTGCGACCCGATGGCTTTCTTTAGAACAAGTTGTTAGGCGTGTTCCTGAAGCTGGAAGGCTTATAAGTATATTTCAGTTTTCGCGATACATTAGTGGACGCCAAGCAGGATGAAAAAATAAAAAAGTTTACGAGCGTCTCAGCGATGCATCAAATCACCTCCAGCATAACGAAAAACAATTTGCTACATAGTCAAAACTATATTTTTAATGTCAGATGTATTATCACATTTTATATTATTGTTATCAAATAGTGTAATCTCATTTTCACCATATAACCTCTACATTAAAATATATTGTTAATGTATGCCATATTGTCATTGAAATTTATTTATTGTCTGAGCTCGGTCTGGATTATATACCAGCTTTTTGGCATAGAGTACAGCAAAAAATTTGTTCGTGAAAATAGCCATTTTTTATGGTAACTGACTCAACTGCCTATTCAGCGTATTGTTATTTGGCCTGTTTTCATTTGACATATTTTTAAAACTATATAGGAGGTTGTTAGTTTATAGTTATGAACTATAAGTGTAAATGTCGTAACAATAACGGAAACGGTCGTCAAAAATAAACGAAATGGTCTATGAATGGTTTGTGATTATGCGGGCTGCATTAGACCGCAATTAACCACATATTACCGAAAATCAACCGGTTAAATCAACTTTTTCAATCTGAAGAGCCAATGGTGTACAAGCTGAACACAGAAACTAGCGAATTGATATTTTCGACATTGGCTTGTTTCTTGAAACCAGGATATTTGAAAGAATTGACGAACCCTGACTCCGTGACCCTGATCCCCAATAACTTCTGCTAGTTGGAAAAAATTAGAGGTGGGTTATATTAGGGATATAACCGCAAGGTTAACGTAGGACCGCGTTGGTGAGTCCAATCTTATGAAACTTTCTACATACTGTCCATTGCTTACGTTTGCCAGTTCAGGCTTATTGAAAAATCTCTGCCGAATATACCACTCACGACTTAATGCCTCAAACAATCCAAAATGAACGATTTTTGATCATATGCAATGGTTGTTTAAGATAAATCACAAGCATTTCATATAAACACGCTCTTTTATTGTAAAATTTAATTGGTCGTCCTGAAAAGGACGGTGGTTAATCATAACCAAATCAACGCGTTAGAAACTAATTTATTTTTGCAGCGTATTTGACCAGCAGGATAGCATCATGTGCTGTACTCAATACAGCATGGTAGTTTATTAAACTCCTCGTCGCAGTGAATGGCGGACGGCAAGATACTTGGGATGATTCTAGTAATCTAGTTGTCACAAACATCGTTTTCCGCTGGAAGGGGTTGGCTCCGGTATGGTTTCGGAAGCGGATGCCACCCGCGTGGATTATCGATTATTACGACCCTTTGCCACGGCAATAGGTCGAGCGGGGAAACTTGCAAACATTTGCAGCGCTTCTTTTTGGCTTGTAAATGAGCAAGTGCAGGCGATAATTTGCGAACCAGACGCGTAATCGCGAGAAAATGGACGAGATAGAAAAAATCTTCGTAACCGGAGAGCGAAAAACACAACCGTAGTGCCGCTCAATCGAACTTGAAAATCCCAATTAAATCATTTTGGTTCGAATCGTGTGCTTTATACTGGCGTTGATAGCATTTCCTACAGAGAAGAGAGGCGCGAGAATGCAGTACGAAGCAAATTTCATAAGAGAGGACGGGCTTCAGTTATAAAACCAGACAGCAGAACAAAGCAAAATAAATTTGCAACTGAGAGGGGAGACTATGGCTGTATTAAACATGGAATGAGACCTGATGAAATAAAAAGAAGAAGACAATTTGAACCATTTGTCACCCGTTTTTCGAGTACCCGGAAAGGGAAAATCATATTTTCAACCGGTTCATATGCAGATTTGTATGGGAGCAAAGGTAGGTAATTTTTAAGTAAAAAGTTGAACCACTTATACTAATAGCACTTTATTGAAAATTTAATCAAAAACATTTGTAAGTTTCCCTGATCAAACGGTGTATAAATAAATTCATTTTGTTCAGTCAAACAAGAGTTATTAGAGTTCAAAAACCTTTCACTTTTGCGTAACGCTCTCATTTTTCAAAATTTTGAAATGACACCCGGTATAGAAAAGAGAAACGTTAAAACTGTACGAAGGTGTGCCTTGATCAATGAACGCGGGCCTTGATCAACGAATACACTAGAAGTGACAAATTAAGTATGTCGCACTTGCATAAATTTCAACTAGACATGATGAATTTCTACATATGCTATAACCAAATAAAAAAAAGTATTGACCTTACCGACGATAACCTCAACAATTTAAGGTTCGAACGCAGTGTATGCGGAAGCGGAACAGCAACGGTAGCGGAAGAGCCCAATCTGACTTAACCTGCTTGTCAAATAGAAAACTGATTAAATCCAAGTTGATTCCAATTGGACGTATCGACGTCCTTTGCGACAACTGTCAAACTTGACGTTTTCGTTCCATTTCCGTTCACCTTTGGGCCTTTAGCGTTAATTGATCCTAAAAATATCAGAGCAAAAGCCCATGCAACAATTTTTCAACTTATCAAACGATTTTAGAACATTATTGATGATGCATCAGTTCAACCAAATGTACAATCAAATTTAAGTTCCTCGAGCCTTTGGAATTAATGAATTTTGTAGTAGTGCAGTAAAGGTAAATTGTTTCTTAAAATTTATGAATGATAATAATAAACGATTTGCCTAGAATTTTTCAAAACATTGAAACTAAAAGATCGAAATATTTATCTTTCTCATATTTGGTGATTGAACAACGACAGTGATTTGATGATATGTATGGAAGTGAGAGGAAAGTTGAAATTTAAATATAAAAATTGAAATTGCAATCTCTTTTGCGTTCGATTTTTGTTTATGCGATGTTTACAAAACCTAATCACACCTCAACTCGTTTATCAGCATCGATATATAGTGATTTTCAACATTTTTTTTTTTCATTGAGGCATCTTAAAACCAAAATTAAAACTCTTATACAGACAAATACAGACATTTCCATGAGATTGATACAGACTTTTGAAAAAAGTATCTGGCATCCCTGCCCCCAGCCCAAGCGCAGCGCATTACCAGCCCCCATCTACTATTCTCCTGAAGCCGACCACCATGTATGAAAATCAATTAGTCGCGCAATCATCAGCTACCCCCCTCTAAGTATGCAACATAAAATGATCCTACAGAACTTTTGCTTCTGGACTCCAAATCAGTGTCCGTATACCGACGCAATCTTCATCAAAACGACACTATACGATATTTGTCCTGTTTCCTCAAATATGTGTCACTGCATCAGCAATGCTTCCCACAGTCGAAGCCAACGTCGAATTGGTTGGGTCTATCAATCCGTACAATAGGCAAATGTGGTTTTTAATGACTGTCGAACGGATCACATCCAAAAAGAAACCAAGCCGGATCGACCAATCGCCCAATTCCTCTTCTAAACACTGCGACCTATCTTGCCTTAAATGAGAGCTTCTTACGATAGGAAAATAAATAATTTTCCCAAACAGTAAACATACTGCTGTTATCGGTGGCCAAGGTTGCCACCGTCTTATTCAAGCCAGTGCTGCCAGAATACTTCAAATCAAGTTATAAATTATACAAGTTGATGGAAGCTGATGCATTCTGAGCAAACGTGAGTGTTATGATGAGTAAAGTTGTGTTTTTTAGTTTTCGCACACATTTTTTTGGCATTCCCACCACTCTATATCTTGGGGGGGAAAGAAAATCATAAAGTGTGCAAATTTGATGATTCCTGAGTAATTTTGAAGAGAAATGTTACTCACGAGAAAGCTGTCTTGCCCCTTGGTGTGTACCGACACTCAAACATTTCGGGAAGAAATCGATTGTATTCACTACGTCTTATACAAAGCACACGGGGATTTTATGATTTCACTGTTAGTTTAAGTTAAATTACGAATTATTGTTTGATTATATTTTCGCGAGAACGACGCAGCGAAAACAAAACACGGCAGTTTTAAAGCACGGCTTGCTGCGATCTGGCACCACGAACAGTTAGCCAATAGTGCACCAAAATTTAAAACGTTGGTTCCATTAATGCACAGAAGAAACCAAGCGAGTCAGTGGTGTTACAATTAAACAACAATTAAACTGCAGTAGTGAAAAAACAGTGGTCGAGCGGATAGTAAAAGTGGACAAAAGAAAGGTATACCGTCAAGTCTGTGGCTGTAGCGCTCAACAAAGGTGCATGCTCGCTTGGTAGACCACTAAAGATTTTGCGCGCGCGTTTCGGTACCACTCCCCGGACTTGGAACTATGGCCTCCGTCAATTTTGGCCAAACCGACTGTGTAGTGATTCCCTAGTGTGGAAACATGTGAAGCCTAAACCTCGAAGAATAATAATAATAATAATAATAATAATAATAAGAAGAAGAAGAAGAAAACAAAGGAGAAATCGTAAAGCCGCCATGTTCCGGAGTAGTCAGCAGCCCCCAAGGACCCCGCAAGTCGACCACTTCAACAAACGGCAACGGTAAGGTCACACGTGTAAAAGGTTTAAAAATAAATAGTTAAACAGAAGTAAATTTCACGTCCATTCTAAGTTTTTCTTAATAAAATGTAAGACCTTCTAAGCCTCAACTGATGGTCAATTTAATTAATTAATTTAAGAAAAATCTTGTTTTCCGTCATTTTGTTTTGTTATGTCCGCCTTTTCACCAGAACATAAGGATGAAAGTTTTACCCAACTGAAATTTCTTCCAGAACCGTCTATACGACCCCGAATGGCAAGGTAGGTAAAGCACCCCTTACACGGCTTGACCGATAACCGAACCATACCTATATAGTTACAAGTTGACATATGATGTGATGTGATAGGGAGCCACCACCAGTGCAAGACTTGCCATGGCGTACAGTTCCTCCTAATGGCAAGATCAAACTGTACATACCTGTAGTAATCCTCACTATTCCGTTGTATGAAGGGCCAAAAACGGGGGTGTGGACCCGTAAGCAAAAGCAGTTACACGAAACCCACAGCAAGGATAGAGAATCTCCTTCCAACGAAACGCTCTTATTACAGGAAATGAACAGTAAGCAATACACACTAGGATTTCCGTCTGGTGATTTGTTAAAGATATGGTTAGCAAACTCACTGTAGACTGTCGGAAGATAATTAGACCTTCGCTGATCTCGATCTGACGATTTCCACCAAGGAAGGCCTGATTTTCACCCATGACTTGGGCCAGATAACCACGAATCCCTCATCCAGCCTACACTTCGTCTGGCACCCTGTATTCCCCCCTTACCCTTTGTTGTTGAATGTATGTATGTAATTTATAATAGAGTATAATATATGTATTTACAAAATATAACTGACAGCTACTGGATTTTAACTGCAAAATCATAATTGGATATGTATTAATATCTTGATAGTCCTGGAAAAGCTGAAAAGCGGAGGAAATCAGTCCTTTCAACGAAGATAAAATTTCAATGAAAAGATATTTGATTTTTTTTTTAGAATCAACAAACTATTCTATAGGTTGAAGAAAACAGTTTTAGTGATCGAAGAGCCTGGTTTGAGGATTTCTGAAAGGCAAAGGGTAAATGCATCCTTCTTTTTGGGGAAATGCTCCTTAAACTTTGGAAAAATGCTCCTTAGATGCGTTTACCCGGTATAATGCAATCGGAGGTATTAACCTTCTGGCTAGCGCTTGCCGGGTGTTTTCACGGGTCTTCAGTTTCTTCAAGATTGTATAGTTTTGACGGGTTTTAAGTTTCTGAATTTAAGAGTCGTCAAAACGAAATTAAGACTCGTCGAAATGAAATTTAAACCCGTCAAAACTACCTCGAAGATTGCGCTATACAATCTTGAAGAAACTGAAGACCCGTCAAAACACCCGGCAAGCGCTAACCAGAAGGTACATACCTCCGATTGCATTATACCGGGCAAACGCATCTAAGGAGCATTTTTCCAAAGTTTAAGGAGCATTTCCCCAAAACGAAGGGTGCATTTACCCTGCTGCCATTTCTGAAATGAATGAAATGTCTTATCATAATACAACTAAAATCTAAACCCATATGTTTAAATAGAATCCAATACTGCTAATAATCACATGCAAGTCTTTTATGGAAGAGTGGTTGAAGTAAAGAATTGAGCATTACAAGCATTCAATTGTCATGCTGGGCAATTCTGGCAACTCTGAAAGGCAAAAGTAATTTGAAATGCAAAGATGTCCCAAACCGTGCTGAAATTATCAATTGATTGAGAATGGAAAATATACCCTGCTTGAACAAGACCTTCAGTCGCAGTCACTCACTTCCCTATTGTCAAGTGGACAACATTTCCCAGGCTACGCCAACAAGCTTCTCCATGCTGAAATGCTGAAAAAATATGTAGATAGCTACAGTAGAAAAACTAATTAATGTGATATAACTACAATGGAACTGACTCTTAGCTACGGGTCTTGACAGAGAATCCCTACTGAGCCTTGGGCCTCAAGTCAAGCCAGCCAGTTCAGCGTAAGGTATATAGTTACATGTTGACATATACTACCAAAATGACATTTACAATCGACTTGAAACATGGTCGAAAGAATTAATTTTTGTGTATGGCAAAATATATAGTTTTTTTTATGATTACCCGTCTCATCCCCACCAACTCACTATGGGGAAAGTAGTGGCCAAAAATCGAAAAATTGACTTGCTTTGAATGACGTGTCTTGTATACTATTTGATAGCCAGATAGTTCAAACCTAGAATCCCAAAATTTGAGCCCTCTGTGATGAAAACTCATTGCGCCACAGACATCAGACTTAGGAAAATTGTGAAAATGGTAGAAAAAATGCATTTAAAAAAAAATGCAGTTTGCTCAGCGAATAACGGTCTAATTTTGGAATTTGATACACCGTTGGAAATGTAATTGTCTAAACTTTCAAATAAATGTGTTGTCAAAGTTACACGGTTCATTTAAATTAGTAAAAATGTGCAATTATTGAAAAAATCATTTTTTTTGCCTAAGTTGGACTACCCCCACATTTTTCCCCCACCCTTTAAAAAACCCCAAAAATTTTTAACACCTTTTTTCCCCAACCCAACACACAAAACATTCAATACAAGCAAAAATAATATATATATATTACAAATTACTAAAAACACAACACAGAAGAGCCGGCGTCATAGGCGTAGCCAGGATTTCAAATAGGGGGGGGGGGGGGGGCGAGTTTTTTTTAGAGAGAGAGAGAGAGAGAGAGAGAGAGAGAGAGAGAGAATTACATCGTCTCCAACCAGTGGTTGCACATACTGAACAATTAACATTAACGGACACTTAACGGACAATACAACGCCCGGTGGACCAGTAGAGTAGGGTCATTTTCATGTTCCGACAGATGGAGCGGGAATGGAGCCCCATTTATGTGACATTACGCCTGAATGCGGGTGGATTATCTTCTCTACTCTCACTCAAAGTATTTGACAATACCCGTCCGTTTCTTGCAACAAGATTAAACAATTCTAGGCTTGTTCTGGAATAAAAAAAAAAACGATTTTAAAAACTTTCGATTTTTCCCATGTTTTTAAATCAAACCACATTGAATGCCAAACATTTAACGGGTCATGTTGGATTTTTGTATAGAATAACCACCGAATTTGTTTGCAGTTTGTACTGAAAATGTACTTTTCATCCGCGACCCTCTCACCCAAAGCAACACAGAAGAAACACCGTGTTTTACTCACCATGCTCACACCGTTTGAATAGATTATATTTTTTTAATGGTTGTTCAAATAATAAGTGATTAGCTTTTAACAAACATACATTTTGGTGGTTTATAGCTTATGATTTGTGTCCCCTTTGCTCACCTTTAGTATAATTATTTTATCTGATATTTTCTAAACAGGAACATCAAACATAACCTTTTAAAACGACGTAAGTAACAAATGTAAGCAAGCTGTGTTTTTTGTGCTGAATTGTTGCTACTTGCATTCTCAACACACGAGTAGTTAGTAAATAATTTAAGAAATTTTATTCATCAATGACGAAAAGAAATTCATATGCGTTCCAACAGCTATTCCTCAATATTTTAGAAATAATTTATATACACATCTGCATCTGCCTTTTGAAATTATAACCGATTTATCTGATATGATCCAACTGAAACACGTTCTGTCGAAACACGGTATATGTAGCAATCATGCGTATCTGAGTAGTATGAAACCAAAACGGTGTATCATTGAATTACATTAAAATTGTTGTTCAAATTCGAGAAATACAACTATTTTGCATATTTTTCTATTCGTGATTATTTCAGTTGCATGAAAAAACATTCATTTTGTTTTGTTTGCTTGTTTTTTTTTTAATTACATGCTGGAAAATAATATACTTACTTTTGAAAAACTTTCGAATGTCCATTTATGGTACTTCTGGATAAAATGAATCAAATAACTGCTTTAGACTGCTTATAATTTAAAAAAAACCGTAAGTATTTTACCCGATGATTCGTTTTGTTATGAAGGTTCTTCTGTTTATAAACACGCGCAGAACCATCGCTTATTCTTCCGGTCTTCCTCTAAATTCTCCACCGATTGCTTGTCGATCTGCCAAACTTGGAAGACATCTGCATGGAGTTATCTCAAATTATAATAATCCGTCCAATCTATCACAAAACGTTGCGATTGGTTGAGCGGACTGGAGATAATGAAATCCATTTGTATAAGGCCAAGTCTCTCCCGGTTGGTATTAAACCGATGAGCATGGATATCAATAGAAACATAAAGTTACCAGAAGGCACAAAATGCATCTACGGACTCTTATTTTTACGAAATCCCTCAATTGCAATTTTTAATGGATTAGCATAGATTGTTCATTCGACACTTCAACTTGATTGATACAGTTATTAGTTACAGCAGTGCAATAGATCGTAGAATACAGTAGTAAAAATTGTAAGTTACGAAAAAAGAGTTTGGTTCGAGCATCAGCTGTGAAAGGTTGTGTCGATGCTTTACTACGCACTATTTTCCTATCGAGCATGGCGCGTTTCGTGTTGTTTCGGTTATCTATAATTCGGTGTAACGAGTGATCGAGTGAGCACAGTAAGAGAATAACAAAGCGTCTCTCAAGCGTTCATAAAATTATCCTTGTTTTCCTAACGGAAAACCACCATCACACTCTGTGAGTGGCTCCAATAGCATCCTTATTATTGGTTTAACTCAGATCAAATCGGATTTCCAACATTATAAAAAATCACCTTGTTTTTCCGATGAAAAAACACCATTACACTTTGTGTGTGGCCCCAATAGCATCCTTACTGTTGTAATCGGTTCGAATCAGAAATCGGTACTAGTATTTAAATATTTTACTAAACGAAGCGTGAATTCAGCTTATTGTTTACCAAAACGAACCCTGCTGCCACCCAATCTTGTCATCCAAAATCCCAGTGATTTCTCGTGGAAGTGCGGCGGTGGTCTCGGCTCAGGGACCTGGCGGGCCATCCTTGTCATGTAGCTAACATCTCTTACACCAAACGTCAAAAGATCATGTTTGTAAACAATGCTAGCGTTCGTACCCGTAGTAGCAAACGTCAGATGGGCCTTATTCAAATAAGGCCCGCGATATGTTGCATACTGTCAATCGCTAGTAAATAGGATAGGGTTGCCAGGTCCCTGTCTCGGCTTCCAATAAAACGTCCAAATAAACGTTAACGCATTCCTACCCTTTCCTTATTTGACCTGCATTCGGGTGAGGCCAGCGCCGGTATTGCCTTAGTTTGGGATCACCAGTTTTACACATTGAGCATGTTTGCATCATCTGTTGATCTTCTGAGTAATAACAGCTGAACTGGCAGTAACGGAATAACAACTTCGGGCGGTCAATCATTCTCATTATCCTGCTCATGCTCATAAAAACGGATAAATTATTTGAATAGGATAAGACAACTGCAACTTCTCGCCCTGACTAGCTTGCTGTTCTGCTTCTCACACGCTGACTCAAACTGTAAGATATGATCAACATATATTCTCAATAATACGAAACTACAGTACCCTAAAACGGGGAAAGCGGGGTAACGGGGCGGTTTGACCCATGCCATGAATAGTTCAAATAAATATTTATCGTTGATACTTTTTCTAACTATCAACTGTGTTTCTTAATCTAGTATTATTTGGCTTCTGAAAGCTATAGCATAGGTTTGAATATTCAGTTTTTTGATTAACCAAGAACTGAACATTTTATTGAGCATAGCTTCTTCAACTTTCAGCTAGCGGGGAAAAAATCAATCAATGCTTATCTAATAGCTAACATTACAGATTAAGAGATATTTCCCTAGTAGCACATTTGTTTCAACCCAGTAAAGGTGACTGCTCTGTGACTCAATTAAGTCACAATAGAGCTGCTGAAACCAGTTTTGACTGTTGTGTGCTGCTTGGGGTTTTAAGATACTTTAGGCAACATAGGTTGGGTTCTAGGTTAAAGGAAAAATATTGTAATAAAATTGTTACTCGTTACTATTTAAAAACTATTATATAATTACAACTTTTTTCTCATGGATGTCAATTTTTTACGCTTTTTTGCTACAACTTGTTACAAAATCGAGGCAACTTCGCGTAATTTGGCTTTTTTATTTAGGCAAGGGAGCAATCTGACAAACATCCCAAGCAACACAAAATCGTCATATTTGGTTACAGTGACTTGATTGTGACTTAATTGAGTAGTATTGGAGTAACATCAACTGTATTGCAACAAGTTAGCTTGCAACCTTCTAGAGATAAAAAATAAATAATAATATATTGAAACAAATAATAAAATTCTAAAAATAAAATCAAAACTTAGGGGGGGGGGGGGACGGCCCCCCCCCCCCCCCCCCCGGCTACGCCTATAAAAATATCGAGAAAAACGAATGAGTCATTTCAATTCAGAGCTGGAATAAGGGCGAACCAGACTTCATCCATATTTGCAGCACGAGATGTGTGTTTATACTGAGCATAAATATTCAATTCTAACACATAAACTCTTCCCTTTCACAAACATCGCCGTGTTTGCCGCGAATAAATGAACAACGAACGAAAAGGAGAACCATATGTTTAGCATAGAAATGTGCCATTCGCGAAAAAGGCTCACAAACACGCAACTCACGTCGCAAGGAGCTATTTATTTGTTTGTTTACATTTCCTTATCCACAGCCGTTCGTCAGAATGCGACAATCGTGCTGATTCCGATGATTGATTTACTGATTTTGTCACGTCGTCGAAATTTCACTTCCACAGCCCACGCATAATCTATACAAACTTTAGTTTCGTTCCCATAGCTGGTTACCCCTTTTGTTCTCAATGTTCACATAAGTTATCAGAAGGAGTCAAAATGTCGAAAAACACAACACAAAAGATGTGATAGGCAATTCAAACCTTTTGTTCCGAACGCAATGGCTAATAATTTCTACACGGAGGTTCGGTTCGGAGCGAGCAGAAAACCGGATAACCACCCTCTTGGCCAATTTTCCTTTTTCATTTAAATGGTATTGTTTCCCCTTTTTGTCACTCTGTTTTGGCAGGAGGTTTATATGAGTGCGTATTTTGTTTTCTATTTAGGTTTGTTTTTCTTTAGCAGACCGCCGCCCCTGGTTGGGTTGTACAGCCATATAGTCGCAAACTTACTAGCAGATTGTCCCCATTAAATCAAATCTCCGGCGTGGTGTTTATTTCCTACCGCAAAGGTGTTTCCATACATGAGAAAACACGAATTAATCCACCAATACTGTGACCTGACTCATCTTAAACACTTCAGTTTTCAGTCACTACCTATAATTAAGGTCTGTATCCGCAATAATCCGGACACCCCAAAACATGAATAAAACATAAATTTCGCATTATATTTCCGTCGTAGTTGTTTATTTCAGATTCATTGGATGTGTTTTAACAATTCGTGAAGACAAAACATAGTTATTCGATATTTGCATAAAATTTTCGAACTTTGCGCAAGGTGACCGTTTCAGCGGGACGAAATCATAAGTCTTTAAATTATTTGTTAGGGAAAATCTGGGAAAACCAAAATTTCACGCACGACAGTTTCTAGCTATTATCAATACCTTTCATTTAGTGTGGAAATTTTTTTGAAATATTTTGTAAATTTCGAGTCTTATCAAATTTGGTGATCGGACTTCAGGTTTTTCCTTCCTCCCCAGAATCATAGCAAAAATAATGTTAGCTCACTTTGTGAATTGCTTTCAAAGTCAGCGTGGCGTGCATCCAAACATTCAAAGTAAAAAGCAATTTTTGTTTGATCAACATTGAGAACCATGCTGGGAATCATATGGCTCTTCAAAAGATCCGGAACGTCCGTAAAAGTGGCCAGTTCTAGGAATTAGTCCCATATGGATGAAATTTTCTTTTTGCAATCAACATTCCGTTTATGAAAGTATAATAGAATGAACTTCAATTCGTGGTCTGAAAATGTTCCTTCAGAGGTCATGTGGTGGCCACCCGGAAGATCCGGAACCTCCGTAAAAGTGGCCAGTTCTTGGAATTAGTCTCAAAACGAAGACTTTTTTGCAATCAACATTTAGTTTGTGAAAGTAGTATGAACTTCAATTTGTGGTCTGAAGATGTCCCTTCAGAGGTCGCATGGTGGCCACCCGGAAGATTCGGAACATCCGTGAAAGTGGCCAGTGTCTCATATATGCAGTGATCTCATCATTTGTCATGATCGGGTTGTGGTTTACGAGAAATCGACGAAAAAAGTCAAAAAATAAAGTTGAGTTATATCGAGTCATGGCTGTACTTCCAAAAACTGGCCACTTTCAAGGATGTTCCGAATCTTCCGGGTGGCCACCACATGAAGGGACATTTTCAGATCGCAAATTGAAGTTCATTCTACTTCCACAAACTAAATGTTGATTGCAAAAAAAAAAAACGTTTTCTGGGACTAATTCTAAGAACTGGCCACTTTCACGGATGTTCCGAATCTTCCGGGTGGCCACCATGCGACCTCAGAAGGGACATCTTCAGACCACAAATTGAAGTTCATACTACTTTCACAAACTGAATGTTGATTGCAAAAAAAAAAAACGTTTTTGGGACAAATTCCAAGAACTGACCACTTTTACGAAGGTTCCGGATCTTCCGGGTGGCCACCATGCGACCTCAGAAGGGACATCTTCAGACCACAAATTGAAGTTCATTCTACTTTCACAAATTAAATGTTGATTGCAAAAAAAAGCGTTTTTTGGGACTAATTCTAAGACCTGGCCACTTTCACGGATGTTCCGAATCTTCCGGGTGGCCACCATGCGACCTCTGAAGGGACATCTTCAGTCCACGAATTGAAGTTCATACTACTTTCGCAAACTAGATGCTGATTGCAAAAAAGTCTTCGTTTTGAGACTAATTCCACGAACTGGCCACTTTTACGGACGTTCCGGATCTTTTGGAGAGCCCTATGATTCCCAGCATGGTTCTCAATGTTGATCAAACAAAAATTGCTTTTTACTTTGAATGTTTGGATGCACGCCACGCTGACTTTGAAAGCAATTCACAAAGTGAGCTAACATTATTTTTGCTATGATTCTGGGGAGGAAGGAAAAACCTGAAGTCCGATCACCAAATTTGATAAGACTCGAAATTTACAAAATATTTCAAAAAAATTTCCACACTAAATGAAAGGTATTGATAATAGCTAGAAACTGTCGTGCGTGAAATTTTGGTTTTCCCAGATTTTCCCTAACAAATAATTTAAAGACTTATGATTTCGTCCCGCTGAAACGGTCACCTTAACTATATGTCATCCGATATTAGTCTTCCTTGCTATAATTCTCCTAGTGTACGCTTCTCTTATCACAGTTCCTCCATTGACTACGATCTCTCCATGAAACAGGCTATTCAAGGAGTTCCAGATCAACTTTGACCTTTTTGCATTCCCCATATTTTTATTGAACATGTCAATTGCAATAGAAGAATTTTCACTGCTGGGTCGCGCATTGATGGATCCACTGGCTTCGGTGTTTACAATGAATACTCATCTGCCTTCCGGAAACTTCAGGAACCTTGTTCCGTATATGTTGCTGAGCTGGCCGCAATTAATTTCGCATTGGGGATAATTTCCGACATGCCTATAGACCATTATTTCATCTTCTCGGATAGTCTCAGTTCTATTGCGGCCCTCCGGTCGATGAAAACAGTGAGGCACTCATCTTACTTTCTTTCAAAAATAAGGGAGCAGATGTGTGCGTTGGTCGAAAGATCATTTAGAATAACCTTTGCATGGGTCCCCTCACATTGCTCAATTCCAGGCAATGAGAAGGCGGACTCTCTAGCAAAGGTGGGCGCACAAGAAGGCGAGATTTTTGAAAGAAGAATTTCACACGATGAATTTTTTCCATTAGTACGTCAGAGTTCTCTTCAAAGTTGGCAAAACGATTGGACAAGTAATTCTCTTGGGCGGTGGTTACATTCCATTATTCCAAATGTTTCGTCGAGATCGTGGTTCAAAAGCTGGATGTAAGTCGCGGTTTCATTCGTGTGATGTCAAGACTTATGTTCAACTACTACTCGCTAAACGCACATCACTACAGAATTAACCTCGTCGATAGCAATGTATGTAGGTGCGGAACCGGTTATGATGACATCGCTCACGCAGTTTGGCATTGCCCGGAAAATGATGCCTCCAGAGCACGACTATTGGATACCCTAGTGGCCCGAGGTAGACAACCCTTCCGCGAGGTAAGAGATGTTTAGGGAATGCGTGATCTTCCCTACATGCAAGAGATTTACGAATTCCTTTGTTTGTCTGATCTAAGAGTGTAATGTCTTCACCCCCTCCCCTCCAGTCTAGTAAACTCTCTGCCATTGTGTCCCAGTTATACTATCCTTTTGTTTCCGTGCTACTTGTACCTGCCTAGCAAGCTGTGGTCACCCATCTGCGGCTTAGTTCCTGGAAGGGACTACAGGGACCGAGGATTTGGTAGATGTCGCAACCATGAGCAGCAACTAATACCTGAAATAAGTTACCTGCCCCTTCCAAACAATAATGTGACCCATCAACCTCGAGCTAGCTACGAGTAACTGGCACCCCACTTTACTAAAATCGAAAAATAAAACATTGTTAATTACAATATTGAATATCGGCTCCGCAAAGTGTTACACACGCCTGAGCCTAACAAATAAACGAGTTAAAAAAAACGTCATTAGAACCTTAACTTGGTCTGTTGATGCCTAACTACAAATAAACAAATCAATGGCTACTTTTTTTTAAATTTATGTTTGAAAGAATAAGAAGGGTAAGAATTCAGAGCTCACTTTTTTATAAAACACTTTAAAAAAAAAACACTGTTACAAGCGTATTAGTAGAACGATTGTAATTGGAAAACTAAGTGAAGTGTAATTTAAATTTTCCTAGTTTAAGAATTCAGTGGTAAAAATACCCGACACGGAATAAAAAAAAGATTTTAACTTCGGTGGAATAGTTCTTGTTTTCAATAGACAAAAAAAAATGAACGTTTCTGCAATGTACAGGTTTTAATTTAAGCGTCAATATTCTACGAACGGGCTCGCCATACACAACGAAACGATGAATCAGACTAACTCATAACCAACGAACAATAATCTCCCATCGTTTCAAACTGATAAAACTGCAAATCCAACCGCAGCACACATATATACATACTAACGTGGGAAAAGGTGTCGGATATATACATATATCTAGGATATGACAGACCTAGATCCGACAATAACAAAGATAACGTTGATATCTAGAATGAAGAATACTACTTACAAAGCAATGCCGACAGTGCAACGACCACGATCTTGAATGAACTTTGATTATGCATTTTGAACACAAGCCTACTTGGCTCTTTTCTCCCAGTCCGCCAGTCGTTTCAACTTCCAGCACCAAGGCGAGACGATTTAAAATAAAACCGTATTTAATATCTTGAGATTGCGCGCCTTCTTGCTTTATTTCGCTGCTTTCTTTATCTTCTCCTCTCACTTCACCTTTTATCACTCAATTTTTATTTTCATTCACTGCTTCGCTGGCGTTTTCCCACTTTCTTCTTCCTGCAAAAAACGGTGTGCCCTTTTCTTGTGTACCGCGCGGCAGCGCACTCTCCTTCGAATTCGATTTTATCTCTTTCGTCCCGGTGTTCTTCTTCTTCGTCCACTGATTCGTCTTCTTTTAGCCTTCCAGAGGCATTCTTGCGATTCGCCACTGACTCAATAAATACAAGATACGCTGCCCACAAAATGATTGTTGATGTTGTTGTTCTTCTACCTCGCTACTCATTGGCTCATCTTGGTTTCCATTTCACGTTTATTTACACGCTACCTCCTTTTCTGTACATTGAAATTTTAATTAAAACTGACACAAAACACCACCGGCACGGACCTGCGTTGGAAAAATCAAACCCCACTTCTAGTCGCAATTTTATCGCATTTTTTTTCCTGCATGCAGTCTTGTTGCTGATTATGCATCGACCGGGCGAAAACAGACGAAACAAGTTCCTCCGGATTTCCAATTAACCGAATTGAAGTTTAATCCTAGCGAAAATTTCCCTTACGGAATTGCATCAAAGCAACTCCCTCCATACACCTTTTTTGTCGACTAGACTTGATTTGCCCTTCTTTTGTCTACGATCCTAGTAGGCGCCCATAGTTCACTACACCACCCACTTTCCGAACGCGGCGCAGCAGTCCTTTCCCAATTCTCCCTTCCGTGGCTCGCTATTTTTTTTTTTCGACTTTTTGTTAGCCTTCCACCCGTCAAGGGTAGGGTGATTATAGGGTAGAGAGAAAAGATCACAATAATCTATCCCAACCCAATAAAATTCAAACGCTCCCGAACTGGCACTCTTCCCACGAAAACCTTCACCGAGCTCTTCAGCCTCAGAACAAAAACACGACCGAACGCCACGACCGGCAGATAGAAACTGGTTTCTGGCTGGATTATGGGACTGGCTGGAGTTGCGACGTCGGTCAACTCGAGTCCCGAATACATATACGTCCTCCAAACTTCTCGGCAACACGCATTGATGCTGCTTGCTTGGGACGAATCCACTTAAAAGTGTCTCTCCAGTTTCGGAAGACTCTCCTTTCATGTTTTCAGTACCGCGAACAAGAACCGTAAAACTATCCAGACGGCAACTCCAGTTCCATATTGTTGGCCGGCTTCTCCCGTTTGAAACGTCGCTCTTGCACTCACATTTCCACTTCTATGGAGCCGATGCCGACGAAACGAAACACACTCTCCTTGCACGCACACACATACATTCGCCCGCATTTATGTTTCTTTGTTTACATTCAGCCGGCTAGCAGCATAAAACATACACCCACACTGACAGTGCATATAAATACATGCATGCGCAGCAGTAGCAGCAACAGTCGTTACCAGTAGCCAAATATGGATTCCGGTTCGTTTGGATGCAGGATCGAGAAGCAATCCGAAAGAAGGTGGAAAACAAAAACAAAACCAAAGAAGGCGGAAGGGGGTGGTGTGCTTTTGTTGCCGCCTGAAACGGTTGGGTGCGGGTGGGTGGCATTTTGTGATGACGCATGGTTGGCAGTGAGCAGCGTAGAGCAGGTTTCAGAAGGGCTGCTATTAGCCGTTACTGTCGATAAAGAAGTGACTCTGTACACTGGGCCAGGAATGGAATCTAGCTGGAAAACAGTTCTAGCGCTCACACACTCATTTTTTTTTTCGCTGGAAATCAGCAAAATTGTGCTGAATTTTTTACCGAGCTGTAAAACCAGCAATCTATCCAGCAAAATAAATGATGTTACTGTTATTCCAGCAAAAATAAATTTCATGAAACTGTGTGGTACACAATCAGAGTGCGAAGTGTTCTGAATATTCGTGTTGTGGAACACATAAGTAAAGTCGGCGTATAGCATGACAGGTCGACATAACGGCGACACAGAATGTACGTATCCAGCTAACAGAGCAAGCGTGGTCATCCTCCCCCTTTCAATCATCGACGCTGCAAGAGGTAAGACCTTCTTCCGAAGGAAGCTACGCTGGGAGATTCCTAACTTGGCCAACCAAAACGCACATTGGCGATCCTGCCAGGAGTTGCTCTAGTTTAGCAAAATCCTGAATTATGTAACCGTTCTCGCGGATCTTACGAAAGCCATGAATTTCTTCCAAACAAAGGCTCCTGTTTACCAGGATAACGATCAAAACTGGTGTAGCCCTGTCGCCCTCCGCAGTCCACCTGATACCATCACACCGAGTATCCGCTGGGATAACATAAAGCCATTCCCAAACGGAGTACCTGCTAACAAGATGTGGGAGGAGTGGAACCGCTACATCGAAAATTTCGAAATCGCGGCAACACTCAGCAATGCGAATGACCCTGTTCGGAGATCACAGCTGCTTTTTCTTTCGATCGGGGACGAGCTGCAGGGCGTCATAAGAGCTGCAAAGCTAAGGCCTAGCTTAACCGACGCTAACTGCTACAATACATTCGTGGCAAATATCCGGAACTACTTCCAGTCAATGACTGATACAGCCGCTGAACATGAGGCTTTCTCGAAGATGAAGCAAGAGAGAAGTGAGTCCGCGATCGCATTTCACTCCCGTCTAATGGCAAAAGTTAGGTTATGCCGATACAACCCCGACGATCAAGATAGGTTTGTACGTTCACAGCTCCTCAATGGTTTGAGGAACAAAGAGATAGTTAAGGCAGCAAAGACGTACGCACACGATACGAACCACATAGTTCAAGCAGTGACTCGGTACGAAGCTTTCGAAGCAGAAGCACCGGTAAACGAGCCGTCAGAAGTGTATGCAGTTGATCGTTGGAATCAATCAGCTTTCGGTCGCGGAGCAGACAGGAAACGCGTAAGATCGGACGAACGGGATGACAGGCCGCAAGCGAAGCGATATCAACCAGACCGCCGAGACTTACAAGACCGAGGTCGCCGCAACAGATGCTCAAGATGCTGTCGTTTTCCTCACAGGAACTACCCTTGTCCAGCGCTACTGAAGCAATGTAATTCATGTGGTGAACGAGGCCATTTTGCAGTAGCTTGCCGCAAAAAGCACATCCGGGAGGTGAAAATCAAAAGTTACGATTCCCCCACACGAAACAACCAAATGAATAATGAACAGGTATAAATTAAATAAATAGGCTGTCCTTGTAAGGGAGTAAATCCCAATACCCTTACTGTCAAATAATGTTTGTTTCAATCTAAGATCCGTACTCTCTCCTATTTTAGCACGTAAATACCCTATCTCTTGAAGATGTTCTCGTATATTGTCGTCTAGGCACGTCCAAACCGATTCAGTTTTTAATTGACTCCGGTGCGGATGTGAACGTTATCGGTGGGTTAGACTGGTTACACCTGAAACAAGAGTCCGAATCAGGTCAGGTTAAGCTAAAAATGTTGAAGAACTCTGACAACAAAAGGTTACACGCATACGGTTCCCAATCGCCTATGGTTGTAGAGTGTATGTTCGAAACCGAAGTAACCGCATCAGGGTCCAATGTACACGCCACAATCGCTACTTTTCACGTCGTTCAAAATGGACTTAGATCACTCCTCGGCCGATCTACGGCTAATGACATGGGCTTACTTCACGTTAGAACGAATGTCAATAACCTGAACGCACCGAAAAGCCCAATGAAATTCCCAAAAATACCAGGCGTGAAGGTGAAGTTCAGCGTGGATGTAACTGTACCCCCTGTCAAGAACGCGTACTATAATGTACCCGCAGCATTTCGGGACGCTGCAAGACGAAGACTAGAGGAAATGGAGTCCCAAGGCATAATCGAAAAAGTGACTACAGCCCCCAACTGGATAAGCGGAATGTCAGCAGTTGCCAAGGGAAAAGATGACTTCCGTTTAGTGGTTAACATGAGAGCACCGAATAAAGCCATTAACCGGGAGTATTTCCGTCTCCCTCTGATAGACGAAATGAAGGTAAAACTACACGGATCTACATACTTTGCAAAATTAGATTTGAGCAACGCCTTCTACCACCTCGAATTACACAATGACTCACGTGACCTCACCACTTTCCTTTCCGAGCATGGTATGTTCCGTTTCACAAGGCTGATGTTCGGGGTGAATTGTGCCCCTGAAATTTTTCAGAGGGAAATGACAAGAATTCTCAAGGATGTAAAGAACGTCATTGTATATATAGACGACGTTCTCATCTTTGCGAAAACCCTTGAAGAGTTGCGGATAACCGTTAGCCACGTCCTGCAGGTCCTGAATACAAATAACCTGACGTTAAATACCACGAAGTGCGAGTTTGATAAAACGCGAATCAAATTCCTCGGGCACGAGCTCGACAAGGATGGCTTTCATGTGGACGAGGGCAAAATAAGAAGTATTAGAAACTTTCGGGAACCAACGACCGTATCGGAGCTGCGAAGTTTCCTAGGGCTGGCATCGTACATAAGTCCCCATGTGCAGAACTTTGCAGACATTACTAACCCTTTGTGGGCCGTTATCACTGCAAAATCATGGTCGTGGGGCCCACCACAGAGCCATGCCTTTCAGACAGTCAAAGAACGGATTGCCGAGTGTTGTGTGTCATTAGGATTCTTTTCCGAAGAAGACAAAACGATCCTCTTCACCGACGCTTCGCCGGTCGCGCTGGGGGCGGTCTTACTACAGGAGGACAAAAATGGGTCGCCAAGGTTTATCAGCTTTGCTTCCAAATCACTGACCGAAACTGAGAGGAGGTACGCTCAGAACCAACGCGAAGCCCTCGGAGCGGTTTGGGCGGTGGAGCATTTCTCCTACTTTTTGCTTGGGAGACAGTTCACATTACGCACGGATGCACAAGGTGTAGCATTCATACTAAACCGTACGCGCGAAGAATCCAAGAGGGCCCTAACACGAGCTGATGGTTGGGCATTG
Source organism: Aedes koreicus (assembly GCA_024533555.2). Taxonomy (NCBI): domain Eukaryota; kingdom Metazoa; phylum Arthropoda; class Insecta; order Diptera; family Culicidae; genus Aedes; species Aedes koreicus. Next base: position 689,856 of record JAHHFK020003995.1, on the reverse strand, counting down.
AGGTTGAGCCCTTACAGCTACATCGTAGAATACGTACGAGGAGCAGATAATATAGCTGACTCTCCATCACGCCTTTATACCGGAAACGACAAAGCATTCGACGACGATTCAAGCCCTTGGGAGATTGCCTCATTGGAAGCTAACGCTGCTGCATTTCTGACGAACAGCGAAATTCAAGCCGCTACATTACATGACCGGTACCTTCAAGACGTCATGTGTGCACTAAAAACAGGGAAATGGCCGAGACATGCGCTGAAATACCAGGTGCTTGAAAACGATTTAACCACCCGGGATGGCATGCTAGTGAAAACCGGTTGTGTGGTGATACCGGAGGCACTACGCAAAAGGACATTAGAAGTGGCCCATCTTGGACACCCTTCAGCAGCCAAGCTTAAGAGCATCCTCAGGCAACGTGTTTGGTGGCCTGGAATGCCAAAAGACGCAGAGGAATGGGTGGAATCTTGCGCTACTTGTGCAGTTAATGGAATGCCTGAAAAGCCCACTCCCATGAAACGCATCTTAGCTCCGAAGGCCGTTTGGGAAACAATTGCGTTGGACTTCAACGGACCGTACATTAAATTCGGCGGAATCTCCATACTCGTTATCGTTGACTATAGGTAATTGACAAAGTAATTTTATTCAATACGATGTCGAGTAAGTTGTTCATTTTGTATCAGGTCTAGATTCCTAATCGCCCGCCCCGTGAAATCAACGAGTTTCGAGCACACAAGAAGAGTCTTGGAGGATATTTTTGAACGGGAAGGTTTGCCGAAGTTCATGAAAACGGATAACGGCCCTCCGTTTAATGGAGAGGAGTACAAACGATACTGCACAGAACGTAATATCACGCCCGTTTTCTCGACCCCCCTATTTCCACAACAGAACGGCCTTGTGGAAAGCTATATGAAGCTTATCAACAAGGCTATGGTAAGTGCTTCAATGAATAAAACGAATTACGTGAAAGAGTTACGCGAAGCAATCCACGCTCACAATGCTGCTACTCACAGCGTAACGAAGGAAGCCCCGGAGGAGGTAATGTCAGGAAGGAAAATTAAACGCGGGCTTCCGCTGGTTAATTTTGAAAAAGTTAATATCAACAACGAGCTTCTGGACGAAAGAGATCAGGAAGCCAAGATGGCTGGGAAACTACGTGAAGATAAACGAAGAAGTGCACGACAATGTCGAGTGAAGCCCGGTGACACAGTGATAATTGAGCGTCACGCACGCTTGAAAGGCGAATCACGCTTTTCCGCACATAAGTACGTCGTCATCGAGGAAAATAACGGTAGCCTCACACTCAACGACGAAAACGGACTCGTAGTGAAACGCCACATTTCACAAGCCAAAAAAGTTTCCGAATGGCGAAAATCAGATGCACTAGAAGCAGCCGACAATCCGCAGGACAGCACTTTACAAACCGGAACATCTTCACGAACTGATCGGGTAAGGAAACCCCCATCGTATTTGGACGATTTTGTTCAGTCAGTTGATACCGATAGACATCATGTTAACTCCTAAAACAAATAAGTGCCGTAATCCGACACGACATTAACACAGGTTCTCTTCATATTTATACTTACGGAAAACGACATAAAACTGGCTTGCTACAATGTTTTCAAATAAACAGAAATAAAACAGATGACGAGGCGCTCTTGTTTTTGTTTTCCTTATCAATCGTCATTTCCATCCTAGTTTCCATCTATCAACGTACTGGGAGGTAAAGCAAATCTTCAAAACAGTTGGTATAAGTTGACACAATCAAAACAAAACAAAACACTAGCATAATTCGTGACGTCAGAAATTGCACGGCAGTACAGGGTAGTACCATAGTACACAGGGCCCTGCATATATAGTTGTGACACATCGAGTATCGAACAGTGGTGGCACCCACACAATTCCTTCATCTGTTTCGCAAATTACACTAACCTCTCGAACAGACACTTACACAACTATCTACTCAAAATGTCAAACATTTTTCTTTTTCGCTCCCAGTGTAAATAAACGTTGTCATACATACACTGACCAAAAAAAAAGGGAATTAGAAAATAAGGTGATTTAATATGAGAGAGGCGATTGCAAACCTGTTTTGTCGAATAAATAATATAGGAATAAAGGTTTGTAATCTTTATGAATTTTTTTTTACTTTTGAGAAGAGGGAAGATGTGTGGTACACAATCAGAGTGCGAAGTGTTCTGAATATTCGTGTTGTGGAACACATAAGTAAAGTCGGCGTATAGCATGACAGGTCGACATAACGGCGACACAGAATGTACGTATCCAGCTAACAGAGCAAGCGTGGTCATCCTCCCCTTTCAATCATCGACGCTGCAAGAGGTAAGACCTTCTTCCGAGGGAAGCTACGCTGGGTGATTCCTAACTCGGCCAACCAAAACGCACACCCTTACTCCACCAAACTCTTTTATTCTAACATCACAAATCCACAACACCCATTAATTCCTGTTTGGCCAGCAATGTTTTGGCACTGCTGACATATCAGCGCATGGTTTACTACAATATTATTGAACAGTAATTAATAAACAAATAAAAGTAAAGCTGAGGCAACCTCTCCGGACATGTAAATATTGATTACTGCATTCAAGATAATAATGTTATTCAATATTTATTTACATTAACAATCTGCGATGCATGCCTGAGGAGATTAATTCAGGTACAGATCGATCCATCGAATCTTTTTTATTGAGAGTTCCACATCTGAAGGTACATAACATAAAATTCTCGTCTTTAAAACATCAACCTACAAGAATCAAATGTCATCAAATATCATTATATTTTACTTACCAAACAGTTATTTCAAATCAAAGCTTTCTAATTTTAATTTGTTGATGATGTTATGCAGATTCGGATCCATCTTTTCAATGGCTTTTCAATTAAATAAAGAAGAACCCACAGCTTAAAATAAAAAGAATGCTGGATGGTAAATCAATACAACTCTCAGTCGTTGATGCCTGACTTATATTTGACAGGTAAACAGGGTTACTGGGATTTCAGTAACATTTTCGACATTTGCTGTTTTTCAGTTATTGGTGACATCGATTGCTGGATTCCAGCAAAAAAAAAAAGAATTACTGGTCAACTACCAGCAAATCATTTTGCAGGAATTAAAAGCCAAAATTTGGTGTGCAGATACTGAAGCCACAAACCAAATAATCTTAACTGATTCCAGCAACAGTTTTTGCTGGAAACACATCAGCAAAACACTTGTTGCTGATATACCAGCATTTCTTTTTTTCTTTTTTTTTATAACCCTCCACTAACCCTCACACCAAAGAGCTCACACAGAGAGCCCTCTGGCTGTGGACACTTACTAACATTACTTAAACAAAAAAATAAACGCGGAGGTTATAACTACAAAAATAAAATGCAAAGTAAATCCCAGTGGAATTTTATTCCTTTTAAGAGCACCCGTACCGGGTGGTACCGTACAGCGACTTAACTATATTTGATCGCCCTCACTATCACTTCAAACCGTATCGGGCGCAACAGATCAATGCACGATGGCGCACACAAAAAATAAATCTTGTTTTATTAAAAGTTTTGCACTTTACTTCTGAAAAGTATTTATTTTTCATTAAATTGAAAGTAAAATTATCTACAATGAAAGTTATTCGTTCGATTTGAAAGTGTTATGTTTCGGTTCAGTGTGTAAATTTAAAAGTGATTTCTTTTACCATGGAAATTGTAGAACTGTCAAATCCACCAACACAAAGGAAGTCGTCGTATGGATTTTTTCTCTATACTGTTGTCAAATAATACAAAAGCTTCACATTCAAAATGTTCCTCTTGGCAAATCGCCCCAACGAATCGCTTATCAGGAAAGTTCACAAACATTCGGCGTTATTAAGTTCCGAACGGACCATGCAAACGGAATAGACCATGTCACTGATAATAATCCCTCTTTTTCTTTTGCAACGGTGCCACAAGCGACGACGAGCGGCAGCAGATGCTAGAGCTGGCTCAAGTGCATTCGGAAGATATGGGGAAAATATTTCGACTAGGATGTTTCGGGCTGGAAACATTTGTGATTGAACGACGCCAACCTCCGGTCTCTATGAAAGTTATAATAATTCATTTGAAAATTAAATCCCTTTTATGTTAAAACCATTTTTTCTTTCAATCAAAACAGCATACATTTATTTTGATTGCACGATACTTTCTAGTTAAAAGTTCATTTTCAAATAAAAATAATTTGCTTTCATTTTCAAATATGCCACGGTGTGGATTTGACAGTTCTACAATTTATCTGAAAAGAAAACTTTTTATGTTAAAAGTATTTTTACAGCAAACTTTTATTTAAATTGCACGACACTTTCTAGATGAAAGGTTATTTTGGAATAAAAATAATTGACTTTCATTTTCAACGATGCCACCGTTTCAATTTGACAGTTCTACAATTTGTTTTAAAAATTTCAACTTTTAAATGTAGAGCAGCCAAATTTTGAATTGGCGGTTTGAAGCTTTTCAATTTTGGCAATGGTTTTTTAAATTTTAATAATCATTATTCTTTGTGTGAGTGCTTTTAAGTACATTTTCATAGTATTCTCAATTTAGCCAACCCACTAAAATCCCTCTGAGCAATTATGAGCATCTCTTATTCACTGGATTCATATTGTGCTATTCAACATTCCTACCTTTTGTGAAGCTTGGTTTTGACAGTGAAATTGCACAATCAAAACAAGAAAGCTCTGTCGTGAAGGGTTACCGTATCAACGTTGTGGTAATCCTCACCCCCTAGTCATTAATTAATAATAATAGGTGTAGATTGCGTTGTTTTCAGCTTGGTTGGAACTTGTGTCGGTCACCCAGCCCAAGCACAGCTCATTGCCAGCCCCCATCTACTATTCACCTGAAGCCGACCAGCCTATATGAAAATCAATTAGTCGCACCATCATCAGGCCCCCCCTCTAAGTATGCAACTTAAAATGATCCTACAGAACTTTCGCTTCTGAACTCCGAATCAGTGTCCGCATACCGACGCAATCTTCATCAAAACGACTCTCCGATGTTTGGCCTGTTCCCTCAAATAGAATATGCGTCACTGCATCAGCAATACTTCCCACAGTCGAAGCCAACGTCGAGTTGGTTGGGTTAATCAATCCGTACAATAACAATATATGGCATTTCATGACTGCCGAACAGATCACCTCCAAAAAAACCAAGCCGGATCGACCAATCGCAAAACTGGAGTTTTCAATATTTCCGGTTGGTGGAACCGGCTTGTTCTCTTTTTAGAGGTGATTCCATATGTTTTGCGTTTTCCTGCAAAACAAAAATGAAACAATACTAAACAATCTAGGCCCAATTCCTCTTCCAAGTACTGCGACCTATCTTGCCTGAAATGAGAGCTTCTTACGATACGATAATAAATCATCTTCCCAAACAGTAAACATACTGCTGTTATTGGTTGCCAAGGTTGCCACCGTCATCACCGTCTTATTCAAGTCAGTGCTGCCAGAATACTTTAGATCGAGTTATAAATTATACAAGTTGATGAAAGCTGATGCATTCTGAGCAAACGTGAGTTTTATGATCAAATATGAGTGAAGTTGTTTTTTTCGTTTTCGCACACATTTTTTGGCATTCCCACCACCTTAGGTATATCTTGGGGGGAGTAGAAAATCATAAAGTGTGCAAATTTGATGAATCCTGAGTAATTTTGAAGAAAAAGTTACTCACGAGCCCGGCCCACGCCCCCCTTCTCTCCCACGACTTTGGTTTGTTGTGGGGTTGCCGTTAACACCACATTATTTGGGGGTTCCCAATCAAAGAGTGTCTTTTTTTTTACACCCTTTCAACAAAAAAAACCAAAAATATATTAATAAAATTTTCAATAAAATGATTTTTCAAAAAAAAAAAAAACAAAAAACACCCGAATATTTTCTGTATATCTCCCTGCACTCTCCTTTATGCTGTTAAGCAGCATTTTTTTGACATTTTTTGGAATTCAGTATTATTTACCGAAAACCAGCAAATTTTGGAATTCAGTATTATTTACCGAAGACCAGTAAATAATTTTGCCTGTCAATTCGATGGATTGCTAGTAAACACGAATGAAGCTTTCGTTTCTTTTTGTTATACAAATTGAGTTCAATTCTAGATCCAACTTGATTTCCCCGAAATCAGCTAAACAGTTCAATGACGATGTTTACACACCTACATCCAACAATACGCAACCGTAAGTAAAATAACGAAATGTAAATTGATGTATATTGATTGTTTTTATTTCCTTTTCCTGTGGATCTGAAATTCAATACTTTTTATATAATTTTAAAAAGCGCACTATTTTTTCAACTTAAAATTTGATCCATCTCTTGCCAATTTTTTTATTTTTCACAACGATTGAGTTGAAAATTTCTAAACCATCGACCGCTGTTAACCCATGGGTTTCTTTTACAACTTAAATAAATAAAAAGCTTAGTTTAATGAATGATAAATAAGCCGAAAACGTGTTTTTATCTATAAAACAATTAGACCATCCCCACCGTTGGGTTCGTATCTGGGTAATATTTCGATGACTGAGAGCGTTCCTATTTTGATTTAGCCACCCACTTTCGCACCGGTCGTTCATAAAAAGGTAACACAGAAAATGTCGTGACCTGGTCGAGGACTTGGAGGCTTCGACTTCATTCTTCGCCACATTCTGCACTCGCGCCTGCACAACTGTGCTCTGCAAAATCCGTCAAATAACTGAATCGATCATGCACATGCACCTACTACACGGAGAAAAACAAATATACTAAAAAGCATAAATTTTATGCTAAACCCATATTCGATCCATCCAGTCATTGGAATGAATAAACCAGGTTTATACATTGATAAGAATAAATCAAATATATGCATTCCAATGCATACTTTAAGTATATGCATTGCAATGCATATTTGTATAAATATATGCTTTCCAATGCATAAATCAAATTTATGCATTGCAATGCATATTTATATAAATATACACACTTAAATTCGATTTTGCTGTTCGGTAAAAAAATTGACGAAACATTTCGGTAAACATAGCATCTTACCGATTTTTCGGTAAACATAAAAAATGTTACCGTAATTTTGTAACACTTTACCGAACGATCCGTAATGTTAAATTTTATTTACCGTATACGGTAGAAAAAAATACAATCAATACGGTAAAAACAAACAATCACTGAATACGGTAAGCACTTTACCGAACAAAACGTAAAACGAACTCTGAATCACCGAAGCCCGGTAAAGTATTATTAACTGTCAAACTGTCAGCCATTTTCTATGAAGTCTCGTGGTTCCAGTAACCGGTTGTCCAGAAGGTGGTTTGGATATTGATTAATTTTAATTATTCCATGTATGTATGTAGAAAATAAACCAGCGTTAATTAGAGCTTTCATCCGGCTAGCTATAAATATTTCAAATGTGCTGATTACAAATACGTGAATAACCTTCTTAAGAGTTATTACTACGTTCATGGCGAATCACTCAAATAAAATATATATAACAATTTTCATTTATTTTTGACCATTCAAATACTATTATTGTTATTTTTATTTTCCATGGTAATCATTGAACTATTACATCTACCACATTCTTCCCCTCCTCTACTCTAACAAATTCATCTCCTCCACAACATTTAATTTAGTCATAATTTTCAAAAATTGAACTAGATAAATCATTTGAATTAACTTTTTTTTTTGTGGTCTAATTAATAGTAACGTCAAGGACAGCCAGAAAAATAACGCAAAACGTTTCTAAAACCAAACCAGGAATCGTAGCAAGCTACCTCTAAAACTATTTTCCTGTGCAATGTATATCGAAAAGCTAATACAGCCTCCGTTTTAAAGTAATTTTGCATAATTCCGCTTCTCTAAATATTACGTTCAATTGTAATCTATTTTCTTTCGTTACATTTAAAAATGTCCTTTATCGTCATCTTCAATTGCAAAGTTGTGTCCTTTTTTTTGTAACCTCCTAAGGTCCGAAAAGTATTCATGTGGATTAACCATCTATGCCATGAACCCATATAACACATATAAGAAATCCTTACCTATCATAGAAACATATGCTATGTCATCAAAAAAGTGAATTTTTTCTTCAATGCTTATAGTATCAACAGGGGCTGGATAGTCAAGATAAAATAGGATTTAGTTTTTGTCTCAGGAGGTACCAGCACATCGGTCCCTGGCTCGTGGCGCCATTAATAACGTAACTCATACCAACACACTTTCAAATATTCTGTTAAAAAACACAGCGAATCAAAACAAAAAGTCTAGTACTGAAAAGCGCAAGAATGTATTGCAAGGTGTACTTCGGACCAAGGGGCTCTACAACAGTGAACCAATATCAAATCGCTAGTTGCATATTGATTCTTGGTATTAATAAAACCGATTATCACTAATGTCAAGTCAAAATTCGGTTTAATATAACCACTATCTTCATCTATCGCACCAAATTTTATTGCCATTGGCAAATCCAAAATCAGTATGTTTGGTACTTAAATTTTGCCGTATGATTCAATGTCTTTACATTGAGTTCAACTGATGAAACGACTAACTTTATACTAGTGACAGCTCTTATATCTAATATTTTTCTTATTTTACTTCCTCTTTTGCGTTACTGAGAGAAACTAAAATATTTCAATTATGATTTCAATCATTCTTTACTTCATCGATACCAACAACACCATGTTTTACGTTGTTGAAATTAAAATCAAATTTCAAATTAGCATGCATTGAAAAATCTATCAATTTTTTTTTAAGGATTCACTTAATTTATATTTATTAAGGATTAACTTTGAACTGTTTCTATGTTCTCTAGCAAGCGTTTCAAGCTTCACTTGAAAGCTCCGCAAGCTTGACGTAAAAACTCTTTGCACGCTTGACATGCAAACATTTCAAGCTTCAATTCGTACGTTTCATTTGAAACACACTTGAAATCTCCACTAGAAAGCATTCAAAGCTCCTATTTAAAGTTTCACAGTTTCATTTGGAAGTTTTGCAAGGCTCATTTTGATGGTTTCCAAGCTTCAATAAGAAGGTATAAAGCATTTACCTGGAAGCTTTCCAAGCTTCACTTATCATTTCGAGCTTCCCTTAAAAGCTTTTGCGTGCATCACTTGTAAACCTTGCAATCTTTCTTAAATTCAAAATTTCTGTTGACTGGCAAGGTTTGCTTGAAGGAGTTACAATTTTATTTAAAAAAAAAGTCAAAGCATCTCTTGTAAGCGTTAAAAAGTTTCTAAATTTCCCTTGGAATCTATCTAAGCATGAATAAGATGGTATTAAGCTTACACCAAGAAGCGTTCCAAGCTTCAATTAGAGAGATTGCAAATTTTAATTGAAAGCTGCTATCTATACTTTCAATTGAAAAGTTCAAAACTTTTATTTGGAAGCTGTCCAGTTTTCACATGAAGCATTTCAGACTTCGCTTAAATGCTTTCCGAGCTTCACTACAAAACTATTCAAGCTTCACTTAACTATAAGCTTCACTATATAAGCTTCACTTGGAAGCTTTGAAACCTATACTAGGAAACTTTGCAAGTTTATCTTAGATGTTTTGCAAGCTGCACTTGAAAGCTTTTAAAGCTGGTATTACAAGGTACTAAATTATTTCCGTGAAAGCGTCCCAGACTTCAATAAGAGTGGTTTAAAGTTTCTCTTGGAAGCATTCTAAACTTTCAGCCGGAATGTTTATAATTTGCATTTAGAAAATGTGCAGATTTCCGAACTTCACATAAAACGTTACAGGCATCTAATGGAACGTTTCAAGTTTCAATTGGAAGGATTCAATTTTCATTTGGAACTATTCCAAGCCTCCATTATTTGAAAGTAACGTTCAGAAAATTAACAACTGAGCATCACCACAAAAACATTTAATTTAGTTGTTACACTATTAACTAACATCATCATCATCATATCCCTACGAAAATGGATGTTCTGTCAACTAGTCATAAATAAGTGCAAATAAGACCAATCACCAGCTTATGTACTCATGTTGAATCATTACATTCAAAACATTTTTTGTGATATTACTTTCAAAATCTTATCCGTCCCTGCTCTTCCGTCTGAGGTTTTTATTTTTTATTTTTTGTTGTGTCCTCTGGCCTACTCAACCACCCATCTCAGTCAGGAAGCCTACCGAAAGGGTCTAAACCATCTCCATCCTTCCGTCAGAGTGGGATTTTTATCAGCTCTAGTTTTTTTCCACCCTCTTCGGCCTACTCCACTGCCCATCTCCGTCAGGGAGCCTACCGAAAGGGTCTTAACCTCCTCCGCCCTTCCGTCGGGGAGGTATTTTTTCAGCTCTAGTTTTTTTTTACTCTCTTCGGCCTACTCCACTGCCCATCTCCGTCAGAGAGCCTACCGAAAGGGTCATTCTCCGCCATTCTGTCGGAAATGATTTTTTTTTTCATCTTACCAATCTCTATTTTATTTCTACCTACCCGCTGCGCCATTGTCGTGACCTGGTCGAGGACTTGGAGGCTTCGACTTCATTCTTCGCGACATTCTGCACTCGCGCCAGCACAACTGTGCTCTGCAAAATCCGTCAAATAACTGAATCGATCATGCACATGCACCTACTACGATTTCGTTTGAACACGCTGCTACGTGAATAACCTTCTTAAGAGTTATTACTACGTTCATGGCGAATCACTCAAATAAAATATATATAACAATTTTCATTTATTTTTGACCATTCAAATACTATTATTGTTATTTTTATTTTCCATGGTAATCATTGAACTATTACATCTACCACAAAAACACACAAATTTTTTCTCCCCCCTGTTTTTTTTCCCTAAATATTTTTTACAATTTTTATTTTAAATATTCCCCCCCACACGTTTTCGACGTTCTTGTTTGTCCCAAATATTGGATTTTGGGAAACACCCACCCAACCCCCCCAAAACACTTCGTTGTCTTGTTGCGTCCAATTCCTTCCACGGGGTTTTGATGCACTTATTTTTTCACAACATATCACAATAAACGTGAAATTAGCAAATAACACTTTAAAAACAAATCGGAATGTAAGTCGGATGTAAGTCTTCCAGATGAAGATGATGTTTTAACGTTTCAACTTGTTTTGCTTATTTTTCTTCAAATAGAAACGCTCGGCTCGTTTGGGTTGGGTTTTCAAATTTACGAACCGGCTGCTCACCGAGCGAGCAAATTGTCATTTTCCAACCCGGTTACCAACCACCGGTGCGGTGTCGAGTTGTCAAACAGGGTAACAATTTACCGCTATTACCGTATTGGTGCGGTTGCTCTTATAGGTGGGTTATATCGGGGATATAAGACCGCAAGGTTCACGTAGGACCACGTTGGTGTATAGTAATAATGGTATCATCTAATTTATACAAATCATAACACATATGGTTCGTTAATATTAAAATGATTTTATTATTTAGCTTTGACCCCTCCCTTCTTATGAAATTGTCTACATACTGAGCCATTGCTTACGTTTCTCAGTTCAGGTTTAATGAAAAATCTCCATCGAATTCACCACTCTGGACCGAATGCCTCAAACAATCCAATATGTTCTATTTTTGAAAATATTGAACACAGACTCTTATTGTAAAATTTAATTGGTCGTCCTGAAAACGACAGTGGCCACACAATTAGAAAATAGCACCGAACTCGGTTCAATTTTCTACCGAATCACGTCGATTAACAACAAGAAACCGAATAAATCGTTTATATATATACTGCTTCAGGTGTATTTTTTGAGTTAAACCCGAATTTCAGTTACTATATGATATATTTGACAGATAAAAATGAAAGATGAACCGAACAGTACGGTAAAGCAGGGATATTCAAGAGTTCGGTACACGAAAACCAAGAAGACTCGGTAAACTGAACCGAGCATTCGCTGAATATTCTTAAAAGTCAAACACTTCTCTTCGAGACAATTCCGCGACGGCTATGCCTACCGAAAAACTCGGTTATTTTAGCTGACTCGATAAGGTCTGAAAAATCGTCAACCATGTCTCTCACGTGTGCGGCGCGAAAATTCTGTGTTTTTTGTCAGGTGAAAATGAAAAATATAACAAAGAGTCTAAAACAGGATACACGTTTAGTTGAAATCTTCTGTAAGTATTGAATACTAATTTTGTAATTATATTTGCTGGCACCCTGTGCAATAGTTTGTTTTTACTGCCATGAACACGTTGGAGGTTATGTCTCTGGCTTGCAATTTGAAAATAGGAAAATGCATGAGGATTGTTTGCATCAATAAACAATGTAACTGACAAAACTGGTTTTATTACTGTGAAATTCGAAGCTAGATTCAAAGCCATTTCGACCAAAATTCCAGCACAGCCAAAAAGAATCGAATTCCGTCATTGCAACAGAAAAGTCGGTTTGTTTGACAGCGTTCGGTAATATTTAAGTAAACCGATGTTCGGTTATTGCTGATTGGAATTATTTTTGTCAACCGAGTTTTTCGGTAAATTTGACAGATTGTGAGAAAGTAAAATTTTAACGAGAACTCGGTTGTTACATTGTTTGCTAAACCACAGAGAACAGACATCCAGGCTCGAATATTTTTTTTACAATTTACTGTGTAAATTTTAAAAGCAAACCGTTGTAAAAACAACGCCGCCTAGTCTTGGTTTCACCAAACTAAAATTGACAGACTATCAAATCTCAAGGCGTCCAGGTTGCGTCATCAACATACGATTCACCAAAACTAACGAAACCGAGCTGTAATTTTAAAATGACCGAGCGGTAAGCAGATAAAAACTCGGTTCAAATTCAACCGAGTTCGGTATTATTTTCTAAGTGTATGTATGATACGCGATAGAAATTAAATTAACTATATATTTGGCCAGCAGGACACCATTATATCAAATTATATGCTGTGTTCAATACAGTATTGTATTTTTTTTAAACTCCTCGTCACTGTGAATGGCCGATGGCCGACTTGGGATCTGGGAGGGAGAGCTAAATACTACACGCGAAAGCAATATTACAGCGACTGCAACGACGCAAGAAAATAATTGACGCGGAAAAATTATCAAATCATGCTACCCGCTAATGATCAATTTTTGTTTTGCGTGTCACCGATGTTTTCGTTGTTTTTGTCGAAGCCAGTGCGTGACTCTGACGAACTTAAACATCGTTCCGCGTGCGGGAAGTTTAAAAATGAAGTGTCTCGTGAAATATTGCGGCCGGAGCTGCGAAAAGTGTCCGGAATTCAGTTTTTTTTTTCGCTTCCCTAGCGATGGAATCACAAGATCCCGGTGGATAACGTTCTGGCAGTTGGATCCGGCTGTAGATATTAAGCCGAGTTCGCGAATATGCAGTGTAAATAAAACACAGCAGCAGCTAATATGAGTGCTGCTATGTGTTCTTCAGATTTGTGAATATTATGGTTTGTATTTTTTCAGGCCCATTTTGAAGATGCCTGTTTCAAGAATAATGCAAAGAGACGGAGGTTGCAACGTAAAAATGCTCTTCCAACCATCTGTGCGTTTACTTTGAATTCGAATGACGAACCTCCAACAGATTTCTCGGCCTCTGTACTCGTCTCCGGCTCTCCACGATCACAATTATGCAAACTTTGTTGCTGTTGTTGCGGAATTGGTTGAAGTTAAAGATAAAGAATCGAAAAATGCGGAAATAGAATCAGTGAACGATATGCGAAAGGAATCAGTGAAAGAATGTTGCGTGACGGGAGATGAAGATGATGTGGCAAGTGTTTCAAATAGTGAAGCACAAAAGGAAGAGCAGCATGTATTGGCTAAAGAAATGAACCAAGAGGTGTTGCAAAAACGTTATGCAGATGAAAATTCGCAACTAGCCTCAGTCGAAGTTGACAGTGATGATGATGTAGTAAAGGAGAAGCAAAACTCATTTCGGTTGTTCAGGTAATTGTTTTGTCTTGATTGTTTTTCAATGATTATCATAGGTTCTCTCATCTATGATACAAAGCCATAGCATAGTTTGGGAATTTCCGTCACGCTGTAACTTTGCTCAACTATTCAATTACGTGTTTTTTTCGCAAATTGAAAATGTTTCATGACACACTATCGAGTCAAAATAAACAGCGTTTCCTGTCATCTTGGGTGTTCATGGGGACACACTTTTGATGTGGCTATGAAAGAGAGGACGAAAGCACGAGTCGGAACTATGGACACTATAGGTTTCCATAGACGAGCGGATGCAAACAAAAAATTTCCGGCAGCCATGAAAACTCAAAACACTTACTGGCATTCGTGTAAAATGTTCATAGCATCACAGGGAGCTGATGACGTCATGCTCGATTGGCTACACCAACTGACAGTTCGTTTGGCTACCTTAACTTCGCCTCCGCTCTTCTCTGGGTACCTACAGTTTCTCTAGTTGGAGCGCATTGTGTCTCTGCGTGCGACGCATTGTGCTTCATACGAGTGGGTTGAAATTGCAGACCCTTGATCCTGAGTTTACACATTATAAATCCAGTAATCAAAAAATATTATATTAAAATTAGAATCGATTCCTGGACACTAAAATCACAAAATTTGTGTGTTCGTCACTTTATCACTGATACCGTATTCCCCAATTCCACAGTATTTAATTTTCAAAATAAACCTGGTAAAAACTCCCTGTTTAGGGCTGGTATCCAATTCAAAAGTACTGTAGAAAAGCATAGGCCAAGAAATCGCTCAAAAAATGAGTAAGCGTTGCTTTTCCGTTGCTTGCAGTACGCACCTGAAAAGAAATCCCGTGTAAAATTTCTGCAAGGAATCACTCAAGAAAAAATCGTGCACTGAACTCAAATTCCTTGAGCGATTCCGTTTCAGCTGGATACTTAGCTTTACTTGAAATCTTAAGTTTTAATCATAAAGATAGAGTAGGAGCAGAATATAGGTAAACTGACCCTAGTTTATTCATTTTTTCCGTTTTTCGGTTATCGCTGGACAGAAATTTAAAAAAATCTACAACAATATTTGGAGTATGTCAGAACTTCTGTAAAGTTATAAATGTAGGATCCGGAAATTAAGACAAAATCATACATGTAGACTGAAGCTTGTAGTTCACTGTTTGTCCAATAGCCAAATATTTGTCATAGGGAGCTCTAGGCAGCTAGTCAACTGACATATATCACAGATGTTTGTCACATGCCTATCTGCCTATGACAATTATTTGGCGATTGGACAAACAGTGTACTACAAGCTTGAGCTACAAATTATTTTCAACTTATAGGGTTGCAAATAAATGGCAGAAACGAGCGAAAAAGTGGAAGTCGAATGCGTCCTATTGGAAAAGGAAGTTTGCCGCTCTTCGTAAGGACACTTTGGTGAAAAAACTCAAGACAGTGAGAAAATGGTCCAATGAATCACTTGTCGAAGGTTTACAAACAAGATTTGCTTGCGGACGTGGGAATGATAAGGTGCGTCAATTGCCATACGTTGCGTTGCCAAGCTACAACTGCTTATTAGAAAAGATAAAATCGCTACATTTCAACACAGGTAAAACAATGCACGGAACTATTTTATTATCTGCCAAGTTTAAGCTGAAAGATTTTTATTTCATATAACAGCCTGGTCATACACAGCAAAAAAAAATCGTAATATCCACAGACGTAACTTCTAGGACGTAAAACAGTTTGAACGGAATCGCACTCAACTACATCAAGTTTCAGAGAATAATACATTAAATATGTGATTGTATGTGGGTCTTCCCTTAGCTCAGTCGGTAAAGGCGGAGCTACAAAGCAACACCATGCTGGAGGGGGCTGGGTTCGATTCCTGGTCTGGTCTAGGAATTGAAAAATGTTTTCTGACAACTCTACAGTATTTGAAAGTACAATAATTGTAGATTAGGAAACAATAATCATTACATACAAACTGTATTCACAAAAACTGTTTATTTCAAGCTCATACAGCTAGGTTCAATTTGATCAAAGTTACCCCGCTGATCAAAGATACCCCGGGTTAGGGTACATAACTTTTTCAACCTCGATGATGTGCATCTAAATGAATGTAAAATCACAAAAAAATGTTTGCTGTGTAGTCACCTTAAAAGTATTTATTATATTGTGATATGAAAACCTTGAGTAGAAAATATGTAAGATAATCCAACAGGGATCGTAAATGATTCATTGTAGAAACTTTATTTATTTTGCGCACACGAGGAACTCAATGCGTTCTTTTTTATCTTTTGGTTGTTTTACATGAAAACCGAATAGCTTTCAGCTCAAATTTCCAGATAATCACTCGTTCATTTACATTATTTGATTGGACTCATGTTGTCAAAAAACTTCAGGAATCTTGCACGAAGTTTTTGAATTATTGAAACACAAAGTTAATTCGATGAGTGGATAAGAGCTGGACTGTGGATTGATATTAGACGAGATGAGCATGGAGTATTGCACAAACAATCAAAAGTATTTCGGGGCAACAACTTTGCCGCCAAGCGATGAACTGGCTACACATGCTTTGGTGTTCATGTTGGCTGGAGTTCATGTTCGTTGGATTCGAAATCGTCGCTTACGAATTCACCGGAAATTCAATTCCTAAGGGCTGCCTCAATTCCGTTGTTGATGAAATAATATCGAAGGCAGAGGGAATTGCTCTAAAAATACACTTCGTTACTTCTGATTGTGGAGCCTCCAATAAGGCAATGTGGAGTGACTATGGCGTAAGTACGAAGAAAAATACAATTCATAACGATCTGTCGATCGAACATCCGGTTGAAGCGGACCGTAGATGAGAGTTTATCCCAGATCCCGTGCATGTCTTTAAGAATGCCGTGAACGGGTGGATCTCGAACGCTGTTATTAGTCTTCCCGATTGGTATGTGAAGAAAAAGGGCTTGACTACCAATGAAGTCAACCGAAACCATTTAACACTACTGGTAGCACATGAAGAAAACCAACGAACCAAAATGGCGCACAAGCTGACGGCGGCGGATGTTGATTTTGAAAGATCCAAAACTTCCAACGTGGACAAGATGAAGGTGAGCAATGCTACAAAATACTGTAACCATTCCGTGGCAGCTGCGTTGAGGGTTTTAGCCGAAAATGATGATAACGAACCAGTTAAAGCAACAACACAGTTCATTGAAGATCTGTCCCAGTGGTTTGACCTTATGTCGTCCAGAACTCCCGAGTTTGCGTTGAACCCGTCAGATAAAGCCAAATATGATGCCGATATTCATCATTTAGAAATGATGGTGCATCTCGTGTTCGATATCAAGGTTAATATACACAAACTGTATTCTGTACAAAATAATGCATTTTCGTGTTTCAAGTTGGTTCTGATGGTCATTGGAAACCGTGGCAAGCTGCACTCATTATGGCCACCAACGCTATCCTCCGATTACAGAAGAACATCTTAACAGATCTTGGTTACCCGTATCTCTACACGTCACGGTTCACGCAAGACTGCGTGGAACATTTGTTTTCAGTTGTTCGGTCTAAACAGCGAAGATCCACTCCACTGCAGTTCAAGAGCCACCTCAGAACCATCACGCTGTCCCAGTATATGTTGGAAGTGAAAAATTCTTCGTACAGTTTGGACGATCGGGAATACCTGTCAGGTTTCATGGATCACTTGAAAAGCATCGATAATCAGCAGCAACCAAATTCGTCAAAAGCAGCTCCGAGCGCTGGAAAACTACTTGATTTCTCAAAGGTTGAAGTATCTACTATGGCAAAACAACTTCTCTCGGCCATAGGTAATGCTGAAGCTAATGCAGTATTCCATGTTTGTGGCTACATGATTGGGAGCATTAGCAAAACCAGTACTACTTGCTCTCTTTGTCGTCAAGGCTGTGTTACTCCAGCACCTTTTGACAAAAATGTTGGCAGATTCTCAGCATTGATGGCTGAAGGCAAAGGAAAATCCCACACCTATCCTTCAGAAAAAATCTTTCACTTTGTGTTATGCTTGGATTCTATTATCGCTGAACATTTTGCCGATAAATCGTTCATCGACAAAAGTAAGATTAATGTCGCTCGATTATTATTGCCATTCCTTCCATTGGAGCTTCCAAATTGCCACAACATCAAATTAAAATTGATCAACAGATGTTTGCAGTTCAGAATGAAATCTGACAGAATTCGAAAAATCAGAGAGCGTAAATTTGACAGCCGAAGTATGTTGAATTGATCTGTTCAAGTTGATGAAATAAAAATAAGTCATTGTTTTGTTTCTCATTCCCAAAAGAAAATCGAAATTGTCGTCAATTTGTCTTATGTATTATTTATTAATATCTGAAATACCAAATCAGAATCTATTTTTTTATCAAGGCTTTATCAGGTGTTTAAATATTCAAAACATCTCACCGTACGTAATTCTTATCTAACTTATGCTCACAGTATCACAAATCCGGCATCGCCTCCCCTGTCTATAAATTGGAAAACACCGTAATCCACTTGTTTGTCTTAAGTTTTCACATTTCTTAAAAAAAAAAGGTCAGTTTAATTGATATTGTACATTTTTATTTTCAATATAATTTTAGGTTCATATCAATTTTCAAGCAAATTATCGATCTCAATACTCCCCACTTTTTTTTATTTAGGTCTGCGGTGACATTTCATGACAGCTGAATTAGGTCTGCATTGACAACCATAATTTTCGCATCTGTTTCTCTCTCCCAGCTTGGGATGATTCTATAGATATCAATTTGGCACAAACATCGTTTTCCGCTGAAAGGTGTCCGGCTCCAGTATGGCTTCGGCAGCGGATGCCACCCACGCGGATTATCGATTATTGCCACGGCAACAAGTCAAGCGGCGAAACTTGCAAAACTTTGTAGCGCTTCCTTCTGGCTTTTATACCTTGCTCATACTACAGCGTTGTAACATAATACAAGGCTATCTTGATGACATTTTCCTTGTTGATAATTTTCAAAACACTCTTGTATTATGTTACAAGTTTTTATCCCAAACAAACCTAAAAAAGCGAAAGCCGGGGCAAGAATTTGCGAGCCAGACACGCAATCGCGAGAAAACGGACGAGATAGAAAAAAAAACGACAAAAAATCTTCGTAACGATAGAGCGAAAAAGCACAACCATACGTGCCGCTCAATCGAACTTTAATATCCCAATAAAATCATTTTGGTTCTACTAAAATTGACCTTTATTTTCATTATTTTTTTTTTATATACAGTATGGAAAAAAAGTTTATCCACCCCCAGTGAAAAATTAGATTTCTTCCAAAAAACCCACCAGAAAATTAAAACACCGTTAATTGTTGTTCAGTTTTTTATTATTTATGTTAAAACAAAGCCAATTCATGCGAGTTCAAAATAAAAAACAAATTCTTTTGCATTTGAGACATGGTGTTAAAAAAAATCGTTATAAAATAACGCAAATAAAGTACATCCACCCCTCTGGCTCACATAGTTTTAGTATTTCGTGTGACCACATCAATAACTGCTCGGCATAGTCGTGGCATCGACTAAACAAGCTTAGCAGTTGTTTTCGGGGTGATTTTGTCCCATTCAGTTGAGATTGCCTCCCGCAATTGCTGGATGCTTGTTAATTGGTTTTTGCTCCTGGACCTTAATTTTCAAAATTGACTAGAGATGCTTGATCACATTAAGGTCGAGAGACTGTGCTAGCCACTCCATAACCTTGATACGCTTTTCCTTGAACCACTGCGAAACCAGCTTTAAGGAGTGCTTCGGATCTCCGTCTTGTTGGATATCTGCGCCCCTTTTTAGCTTTTGTTCAGATGCTGATGGTAGTTTTGACTTCAAAATGTCCAAATAAACCTTTTGGTTGCACCGTGAAACTCAACACTAGTGGCCAACAAGCAACTTTAAAATAGTAGACAACGGTTGAGTTTGACGGTTTGACAGCGTGGAATAAATTTACAATCTGTTCGGTACTTTTCTTACAGCTTATTCTACAAAAGATTAAATTTACAGTACATTCACAATTTTTTACAGTATTGCGGAACTGCAGCGATTTACAGTTTCGATCGGTAGTTTTCTTTTACAATGTTCGGTAGTTTTATGAAAATTACAGAAATTTTTGCTCTTCAACTAGAAGTTTTTACGGCTGCCATTTTATTTACTCAAGCATTCAAAATTTTACAATTAAGAGATGAATATATTTCGCGTACATATTCATCAATCGGCGTTGGAAAATTTTAAAGAATGTTGCGTTCCGGCAAGTATCAAGAAAATCCCTATCACGGACAATGTTTTGATTATCGAACATGATATTCCGAAGTAACATTAATGCATATTCCAATACGTACTGCTATGAACAGTTATTCGGTTGTGTTTACGATTCGCGTTGGATAGAGTTTTACATCTAGAAAGACAGAAGATTT
Organism: Aedes koreicus; assembly: GCA_024533555.2. NCBI lineage: Eukaryota > Metazoa > Arthropoda > Insecta > Diptera > Culicidae > Aedes > Aedes koreicus. The sequence goes on along the minus strand of JAHHFK020003995.1, from coordinate 669,595 downwards.
GAGAAACTGTGAAAGTGAGAATAAGTGCAATGCCTAATCGTTTCGATGCCAACCGTATGCGCAAATTTCGGAAGCGCGTTAAGATCGAACATACGGAAAATCCTCCGAAACGATCATGTACCGATGCCGAGCGAGCTCGTGGTTATCGGGTGAAACTGAAGGCAGCCAGAGGTAATGCATTGCAAAGCCCTGGCCGGAGAAGGGCCTTCAACTCGAGGCCGTATCATCATTTAAACCAAACGGCCGTCTTCAGGGCCACCAAATGCTTTCGAAAGAGTGTACAATGAAATTTTCTAACATACTTACTATCTAATGCAGGTCTAACGATCTATTAGGACCACGTCCAGGCTATTTTGGTCAAACTATGCCTTACGGCAAGGGTAGGCATAAATAAATGAAACAGTTTGAACGCTAACAGCTTTATCATTTCTCGATAGGTTTTCGAGATTGGTGTGTGTGGTCGTTTGTTTCCCGAAGAGGAAAACGTCATATCCATCGTCATACAATCGAATAACCTTAAATTTTCTGCGTTCAAATGACCGCCAATCTTATTATCTTTGCAGTCATCCTCGTTCAGGAGAGTAGGTACGGACATGATAATTTTGGAAGGAACACATTTTGATTTTGTTTATTTATTCTATCGCAAGAACTGTATTTTTACAGCAAACATACGTCAATAACTATGGTTATTCGTAAAAGTATCGTCAGAGAAAAGAAAAAAAACAAGAAAAAAACACTATAATCCTAGCCGACGCAGTTTCAACACTACGGCGCCTGTATCAAAAATTTACAATCAAAAACAGAACGAACACTGGTATCTTCGAAAAAAAAAATTAATCGTCCTCTTCCTCCTCTTCCGAACTGCTTCCCTCCTCCGTATCGCCGTCATTATCGTCGGAGTCGTCATCCGCCGATTGCGCCTGCTTCTGGGCGTTCACCTTCTGAATGTACTTGCGGATCTCGTCCTTGGGCAGAGATTTCAGGTACTGCTCGAAATCCAAGATGTACTGCTTCTGGGCGGCCTTGAACTGTTCGCTAACTTCGCGCCGCTTGGTTGCCGAGAGGTTTTCGAACGATTCCAAGTGCTTGCCGACCTTGCCCTTGTAGAGCCGCTGTCGGTAGAACTCAAGGACGACCCTGCAAGAATAATGTGTTTCGTGGGGTTAGAATATGATATGGAAACTAGAACTAGGACATTCCAATTAGGGTAGGTAACGGCCGCACCCAACCACCGGCATGCATACGGAAAAGCGGAGGCATCGGTTAACATCGCCAAGCTACTCTTGAAGAAATGCGCGGAATCAGGGACGAATTTCTGGTACGCCTAACTACATTGGCGTAATGCACCAAATAAGATTCGTTTCCAGTTCTCGCGCGAAACAAGAAGTGGATTGCCAACATCCGTGAAGCACCTAATGCCTTTGTGTAGTTCACCAAGCTACTCAGCTACAGCGAGTGATCCTAATTTACGATTGCCGATCCAGTAAAGTAAAGCTGAAATATTCTATTCAGCGATTTATTATAAACGTCAAATCCAGTTTAAAGATGGAACTGTTTGTCAAGACTCCTCAGCAGCGATGCCCTTTCGAATTCGTTTCAAAAGTAAAAAGTAGCAACGGTGAGAACAATATTCAGTTTTTAATATTATCATATAACGGACCGCAGGAGTCAAAACAGATTGAACCTTCTTAGTTATTTTTTTTTTTTAACAAAATAATATTGATAACTCTGAACATGAGGTAAAAGTAACGAATAATGAAAACAAAATAGATAACAACTCATAACTAACGAACATAAGCATTCACGAAGCGTATTCTCCGTAAGCATGTGCCTTTCGCGGCAGCTCTGTGACAAAGATTAACATGTTTTTGGTGCAGATACTCACTTGGGTGGTTTCTCCGGCTCCTGCAGCTCCTTTGCGGATGACTCGTTCGTTTTTGTCGCCTTAATCACTGACGGAAGTGGTGGTGGCGTTTCGAGTTTCGAGTTCGGCGTCACCTTCGCCTGTGTTTTCTTCGGTTTCTTCACCTCTATCTCGGGCTTAACGACTTCCACTGTCGTTCGCTTTTTCGAATCCGACAGCTTTACTGTGCTGCCATTCTTGCTCGGTGAAGCAGGAACGCTCTTCCGGCTCGTACTAACCTTGGTAGATTTAAAATCGTCTTCTTCGTCCGAAGAAGAGGCCGACGAAGCGGTAGGTTCCGACTTGCTGATGCTCAGCAGTGCCGACGCCTTGCTGGTGGATGGCGGCGGTGGAGAAGTATCCGGGGAAAACTTTGACTGTTTCTTCGGTGACGATTGGTTGGCAGAGTCTTCAGATTCCTCGTCAGAATCCGGCTGCTTCCTCTTTTCTTTCTTACCAGTGGACAACTTCTTCTTGTTGATTGTCGTAGATTCCGCGACCGGAAGATCTTCGTCTGCTGAAGCGGCGGAATGAACTTCATGCTTCATAGCAGTCTTCTGTGTGTTTTTTTCAGTCTTCGGCTTTTTTGTTTTATCGGAGATCGTCTTTAGGTAATCTATTTCCGCTTGCTGTTTCTCTTTTGGCAGCTTCTGTATGTACTGCTGATACTGGAAGACAAAAGCGGCCCGAGCTTTCTGGAACTCTTCCTTTAGTTTCAACTGCTCCTGGGCATCGAGCTTTTTGTAATCCAATCGAATCTGATTCTCCCTTTGGTTTCCTTTAGACATTGAGTAATTTGAGCGCACCTTCCGGCGGAAGAACTCGTAGGCATTATGACCCACATATTCCGGCTTGCCGAGGTCTTGATCAAGAAGCTCCATTTCCTTTTTGTTGAGCAACTTGCTATCGGTGTCGGCTTGAGCCTCGAACGACGCTCGAATGTATTTGACCTTTTTCTTCAGTGGCAATTGTTCCCATTCTTTGCGAGCCTGCTGGTACGATAAGTTCTCGGAGGCAGTACGCTTTGACTGGTAGAAGAGGTGGAATGGCGTTTTCAACGGTTCTTTGCGAGCTTTCTTCGGGATCACTTCCGGATGGTCAAGGCTGGGAACAAAACGAAGAAAAGGATAGATCAATAAAGCGCTATCAATTGAACAAATTTGCTCCTACTTCCAGTTCCTATAAATTCCTGGTTTGAAATCAGACAAACCCAGGTTTGTTTGATTCTCAACTGACAATATTCAAAACGAAAACCCCACCCGGAAGAAGCTTCAAGCAGTGAATAAAACCATTCCCATACTTACTAGAACTTAGACAAATTGGCTTGATACTCTTTCTTCAGGCGGGCAGAGGCCTCCTCGAACCGGCGTCGCTTTTTGACCGATAATTCTTGATAAAGCTTCGGAAGCATCTTGAAGATATCCTGCACTTTCAGGCCCTTGTTTTCCTCCCGCAGACGCGGTAACATTTCTTTCACAAAAAGGCTGTACGTCGTCAGTGGGGGTTTCGGTCGATCGGTGCCTAAGATCTTGTTGACCACATCCGGCACATCGTTAAGTATTTCCCGTAAGGTTCGGAACGTCCTGACCTTTCCTATCAACTGCTTAGCTTCGTTTTCCACTTCCTGCGGGGTGTGATGACGAATTTTGATCTGCTCCCAGTTTACTGTCTGGAGCGTCGTCTTCCATTTCCGATTATCCTTTTTCATCATATCCTTCAGCTGCGCAACCATCGAATCATAATCTGCTTTGGTCCACCCGTCCGAAAGGACCTCTTCTTTGGTCTCATCTTCTGAGTCAAAATGCGCATCATTATCCGAAGCCACTGGACACGAAAAGAAGAAATGAATCCTCAATCACCGCCAAACTTAAATGACACTCCCAAACAAACTTACCGCCTTCGAACTTCTTTGACAACCGATCGTCGCCTTTAGCAGCAAACACCGACATGGATCGTTGTCTCATTTTTTGTTTTTGGATTAATTTGACGAAAGGAAACACAAACAAAAACAGGGCTTGTTTTGATGCTTCTCTAGTCGACTGCTGCTGTTCGGTATTATTTTGAGGTTAGAAGCCCTACCGCGGGACCAGGAGAAACTTCCAGTTTCACGTTCACGTTCGGCTACTTTTGAACGTTTTCAACATGAATGGTAGTCACGCTAGTTTTTCTGCAATGCAACAAACAGTTTTTTTTTCCCACATAAGTTAACCGTTTGAAAATTAAAAAAAAAACAGTTCACTGCCAGCAGCAGCGTTTTTACTTTGAGCACTATTTTTAAAGTTTCAATGTTTTGGTACTGAACCGCGCAAGCCGATGCAGGAAAGGCTTTTTGTGCAGTACTAGACCGAAGATATGAAGTGCCCATGTGGCATTGTTCGGCGATGGAGATTTACTACACGCCCGTTTCATTTTACTCAATTTTTGATTACAATTGTATAACATCTCTTTTTCTCTCACGGAAATATTACTCAATTTTCCTAAAAAGTGGATCTACTCATAAATTGAGAGAAAAGTGATAGCATAGACTAACTCTAAGAGCATCTTCAGCGGCGGTCTATTTTTAGATCAACTTTATACCTGATTTGCATCAGCGAAACTTGAATAGAACTAGCTAAAATAGACCAACTTTGCGTTTCCCGCACCGGTGTTGTATTTCTTGTTGTTAAACCAGCCAATACCTGTCATCCTGTCGATCATTCAACATCAGAGATGAGCAGGTTTTTTTCAGATATCGCAGATTTTTCACAAACATTTTGCCAATGATTGGTTTGACCAAAAAATGTTTAATCATGGACCCAAAAGGGAAGGATGTAGTTGTCCCGAATACCATCGACAGACATACAACGTACAGCGTTGTGCTCCTTTAGTCTAGTACGTGTTTTTTTGGACTGGATTAAAGTATTTGACAGTTCGTACAACGCTGTACGTTGTATGTCTGTCCCAGGCAGAAGAAACATTTGAAAAATTATGGATCACTATCGTACTAGAGAACCGGCTTCTAGTACTGGCAAAGTGCCGTGTAAACTAGATTATTTTCAATGTTGCGTAAGCGTGTTTTACTGTGCATGTTAGTTATGTCAGCTGATGTTTACAAATTCATCCAGGGATGCCATATTTATAGACATGTCTGTAAATTTTCAGACTTTTAATTTTTGTTGCAGACTTTTTTAACGATGCACACATTTCTCGAGTACTTTTTCAAAAGGACGTAAGTCACAAAATGTAAACAAACGCGCTGTTCATGGCATGTTGTTAAAAAATCATGTATATATGCATTTGTTTGATGAAGTTTCTGATGGATTATTCTTGGAAGATTTAACTAACTTTTTTCAAAACGGTGTAAAATCACTTTTGCACTCTTTGAGAATAATGGTAGATACGTCGCTTGTATTGAAAAGTAACTGCGAGACATTATTTTACCATTTGGATTCCCCTTAACGACTCGTTAGTAAAAGTCTTTATACCACAAGGTTAAATATTTGGATTTTTTTCAGTAAAAATTGATTTATATAGCAAACATATTTTTACAACGTTTTGTTGTAGAAAAAAATTTTACGTCATTTTAAAAAGTTCGACGTATCTGTGTGAAATATGACAACTTGACGTAACATTTCGACGTAACTACATTGTCATTCGCAGAATGGCGTATCATGTTGACGCAAGTAACATGCCATCTATCATACTGACTTATCAAAATGACGTATTATCTTTTTCGATTGCAGACAGTTGTAAGATACATTTTTCTAAATAAAGCTTGAATTTTCACGCCTAGTGTAGTTTTTAAGCACAGTGATGCAATATCTTTTACCAATGTGTCATTTAGTGGAATTTAATTGGGATAAACATGTCTGGTTTTGAAATAGGAATAAAAATAAACTCAAAAAAGTTCAATGCTGATTTTCTCATCTTCGTCTAAATGTTACTTACGTCTATTTGAAAAAGTACTCGAGATTTTGCAGACATTTTATTTATGTTCCAGACTTTTACAGACATTTGAATTTTTTTTTATATTTCAATTAAGGGTATTTGGGTGCACTGAAACTGTCAAATGACTACACAGACACTAATTTGATAGTCAATTTTACCATTATTGGGGGTTAGGATGACTATTGCAGTATAGTGATTTTGAACCGCTATGATCGTGGTCAAAACGACCTTTAAAAATAGTTGAATCAACATTTACCATAATATCGGAAATGTCCTTGTTACCACGATCATAGTTAAGAATGCCATGAGCGTGGTGAATTGGTTCATTTTCATGGTTATTGTAACCATTTTATGCAATAGTCATCTTGACCATGATTTAATTGTCGGTAAAACGGTAGAATTATTCTCAGAGTAAAGGTTAGTGCTAACCTTTACCACCGCAATTGACGTGTGCAAGCTCTGGTCTGGTGCTGTCGTACTTGTTTTCTAATAGCGAATTCGCTTTTGATCCAGTTCCAAACTGGATCGGGTATCAAAATTGGATCGGCTTGTTGTGTGTTTGGTTTTATTTGTAACTCGTATCGTATTGGGGTTTGCACTGACAATAAGTTCGGGTATCGCAGGTTGGAACTAGTTCCAACCTAGGTTCAAAAACGAATTCGATATTACTCACTCTCACTGGATCTTGAAAACAAGTACCAATGTCATTTTTCCCCGTGAAAGCAAGAAGGAAAGTTCCGATTTCGAAAAAGTGTTGTCAGCTGAAACCAACAAACAAAGAGTGAGAAAGTGCGACCGTGAAAATCCGGATGTTTTGAGAGCGTTACGCAAAAGTGAAAGGTTTTTGAACGCAAATAACTATCGTTTGTTTGAACAGAATGACTTCTTTTATACACCATTTGATCGGAAAAATTTACAAATGTTTTGGATGAAATTTTCAATTAAGAGCTATTTGTATAAGTAGTTTAATTCTTTACTTTAAAATGACCTACTCTAACTCCCATACAAATCTGCATACGAACAGGTTGAAAATATTGTTTTCCCTTAACGGGGCCTCAAAAACGGGTAATAAATGGTTCAAATTGTTTCCTTGTTTTTATTTCATAAGGTTTCATTCCATGTTCAATACAGAAATAGCCACACTCCGCATTTGCAAAATTATTTTGCTTTGTTTCCGGTGTCTGATTTTATAACTGAGGCCCGTGTCATATTTAGAATTTTGCTTTGTACTCTATTTTCGTGCCTCTCTTCATTCAAAGCTATGCTATCAACGCTAGTATATAGCACGCGGGATGAACCATAGCATTCAATAGCGTGGCTCAGAAAGATGATCACGAAAGTGCAGTATGGAGCAAAATTCATAAGAAGGAACAGGTCCAAAGCAACATTTAAGAACTATTTTAACCAACCATATGTGTAATGATACGTATAAATTAGCTGATACCATTACTACTATAAACCTTGCGGTCATATCTCTGATATAACCCTCGACTTTTTTAGCGCTAAAAGTGAGATGCGAAGCAGCCATTTTATTTCGATTCGTACATTGGCATGAAAATGTTAAGAAAATCGCGAAAACCCAAGGGGAATCAGAAAGGAAAACTGATAACACATTATATAAAGGACACCACTCCATTCTCGATATTAACAGGATCCGCGGCACATTGGCACAATTCTGAAAAAAGACGGTCAGCAACATTTTCACCTTTTTGTCATCATTTTATCGACTAGTTGTCTTCAGAAGAGTTGCTCAAAATGTTATCCCGCATCTTTTGAAAAAAAAACACGCCTAACCTTTCATACGGGCTTAATTACACTTTCAAATTCTAACTTTTTTCAGCTACGAGATAACGGATTATTGTCTTCGACAAAGTTGTAGAGCAGGTAATTTTCAGAAAAGTTGCTGAATACATTAAGTTTCTAAAGCCTTACGTTAAAGAGATATAATTGGTTTTCTTTCAGCACTACCTTAAAACCGGTTTTTTGAAATAATTAGTACTTTTGCGGAAAAATGCGGAATAACATTTTGAGCAACTCTTCTGAAGACAACTAGTCGATAAAATGATGACAAAAGGGTGAAAATGTTTTTGACCGTCTTTTTTCAGAATTGCGCCAATGTGCGTGGGTCTGAGTAGCTCCACTCATCCACCCTCGACATGTACCGACACTGCTGGCCCTTGTAGATCAGGCGGTCCACCGTCGTTTTCGCCATCAAACATTTCTTGTGATCCCGATTACGTAGCACGTTCACGTAAGTAAATTTAGTATTATGACACATAAGAACCTATTTAGTAAATTAAATATTATCTGTTTGTAGATGCTGCTGAACTAATTCGGTCCAATACTCCGTCATGTTGATGGAACTGCTGAAATGGGTAGATCTGTATCTGGTTCTGGTTCTGGTACAATAAAAATACAAAAATCTTCACTGCTATTGTCCCCATGAAAATTACTGTAAAAGCGTTGGCAATATTGGTCCTTTGCTATTAAGTTAATACAAGTCATAATCACAGAGAGGAATTTGATAGTCAGTTTTACCATTATTGGGGATTAGGATGACTATTGCAGTATAGTGATTTTGAACCGACTATGATCATGGTCAAAACTACCATTAAAAATAGTTGATGCAACATTTTCCATAATGTCGGAATAGTCCTTGTTACCATGATCATAGTCAAAAATGCCATGAACGTGGTGAATTCGACCATTTTCATGGTTATTGAAACCATTATATGCGATAGTCATCCTGACCATGTTTAATTGTCGGTACAACGATGAAATTTTTCTCAGAGATTGAGAAATTTACCGTCAAAAAGAGTTGCTGAGTATTTTAACCAAGAAGAAATCACCTCTATCTATCAACTAAACCATAAATACAAGCTTTAAAAAATATACCTCCGCATCAAAATACAAGTAAACTCACTAAAAAGGTACGATAAGTTAGATAACTTCAATGTGGGTGGGTTAAGAATAATATTTTTTCTTATACAAGACTGAAATACTGCGTAAAATATTAAATACATTAAATACACGTACACGATACAACAAAAATATATTTAAAAAAAATAAAATGCACCTTTTTAATACCGATAAATAAATCGAAGATGTGCAAGTTGACAGCCCCTCGACTTTAACTACAAAAAAAAAATCTTTTTACCTAAACATTTTGTTTCATAACAATAAGCTTCATTGTAGTTTTTGTTTTTGTATTAATGAAATAAAAATAAAACTTGTGAATTTAACCTTTTAATTTATGTAACGGAAAATTGACTCTGTAATTCATTGTAATTCAGTGGTTATTTTTGGACAAAGAAAAAAAAGTCTGTTGTATTTATCAAATGAAAACTAAGTTTCGATTTTAAAATACGAAACTGGAGAGAACGTTAAGGGGGAAAAAAACTATAGATAGTCGTGTCATCTTTGCGAATGCTTCAAGCTTAAGTGTCACTTTGAAAATTTAGAAACAAGATGTAAGATTGCATACAATCCAAAAAAATAGATGTGGAAATGTTTACATAATCACACATATAGCGAAACTGCCACAACTTGTTCTCCTATAACGTCTTTTCAACGAAAGAAGTCTAATTTTGCAAAAAAAAAAAAATTACAGGCTTTTTAGACATTCCCAGACATTTCAAATTATTATCGCGACATTTGATAAAAATATCTGGCATCTCTGAATTCATCTGGAACCTGTAGTTTCCATGATGTGAAACTTTTCTGGCTCCCGCTGATCCGGAGAACCAAGTGACAGCAATTAAATTAGATCGGGAAATTTAATTTTCATAGCGACAAATCTAAATTGATCCCAAGGCGAATTTATGAGGTTTTTTGCCAACGACGATGAAGGAACGTTTGAAGCGTTTAAGTTTTGAACAATAACTGACCGACTAGCTATCCTGTGTAGCAATCCAGTAGTTGACTGCAGCACCATTGTGATTCGAGCTAATGAAGACTGCCAATATAGCTGAACAACGATGTCGTCGTCCTAAATAGAGAATGAAATTTATTGGAGAAAAGCAATGGTCCTTTGCTGTAGCCGATGGTTCCGTATGTGATGATGCTGCTAGAACTGGTAGACTAATCACTCGTTTGAGAATAGCGCAATCATTAGCATGGTAGGGCAGTGACTTTATATTGTCATTTGTTGGAATCAGCACTAATTAAAATACATCCGCTGGGGTAGCTGTTCTGATTAAAGTCATCCTCCGCTCAGTTTGATAGAGTAACGAGTCAGTGACATAATATTATGGTTTCAGTTGAAAACCGAATTTATAGACTATTGACAATACATTTTACTTTCGTTCTGTACGTTCTACCTAATGTCGGAAGTAGTGCGCTATATGGCGCATTTGATGCGCTATATAGTGCGCTACTTCCGACATTTGGTTCAACGTATGGATCGACAGTAAAATCGATTGTCGCTAGTCGATAAATTCGGTTTTCAACTGAAACGATAATACCAAATAATCGAAAATCGTGTTCGTTTACCAATGTGCAGATAAAACGATACTTTAATATCAGGATGAGGTGTTTTAGTATCCAGCATGAAATTTCTTCCAAATGGGAATTTTTTCACTAGCGTACAAAATATAGTATTTCTTGAAATTTTGTCCACGAATAGAGTTTAGTGGACAAAAACTATTTAAGTAGTGTGGTTCACTCTTGACCACTAGTGTGGTAACTCTTGTCGTTTGATTACTATTGATAGATAAACACATATTACTCGTATTGGTCATCAATTAGAACATTAGTTTCCTACCTTCCAAACGTATCACTACAATAGGTTTGAATAATGTTTGTTTATGCGAGATTTTAAATTTTTCATAATTGCTCAAATACAAACTTTTGAGAACCCTGAACCAAAACGAACCCTGCTGTTAACCTTTCCCCAACTATCCAATATCCCAGTGATTTCTCGTGGAAGTGCAGAGGATTTCTCGGCTTCCTTCAGAGCGAGTATCACGTCAACACGTTCCTTCCCATTCTCTACTTGACCAGCATTCGGGCACGCCCGGCGCCGGTATTGCTTTATAATGGGTCACCAGTTTTTACACATTGAAGATGTATGTTAGTCACAAACATCATCTGTTGGTTCTTTGTGTAAATACAGCTGATCTGGCAATAACGGAATTGCATCCGTGGGCGGTCATTCATGCTCATGCTTATGCTCGAATTACAAAAACAAAACATTTCTGTCAGTAATAGGGTAATGAGATGCAATGTTAGCCTAGCTCCTTCGTTCGGCCTATGTACCAAATATATAATTAATTCAGCGATAATTTACAAAACCAAGTTGTTATCAGGATGATCGATTTCAATGTTATTGAATTTATAGTTGTTTACTTTCGCGTAATTTCCGATTGTAACTTTTTAGACACCATGAACTCACTGATTAAGCTGAATACACTTTGGCACTCCTTCGACATCAGAGTAGGCCGTTGTGCTCGTCAGCACATCGCACCAGAGAGCATCCTCTTTCCCTCGTCAACCGTCGCCGAAGACAGAACCAAAAGGTAGGTTGCTCCTCACTTGGCAGGGTGATTCCATTGAATGACCCCAAACCACTGGCTCTTCCAGTGGGTCACCACACCACCATTTTCGAATGATCTAAATTTGGCTTAATTAAACCGATAAACCAAATAATGTAGCCTAGAAGTACAGAACATATTCACAACTTACTGCCACATAGACAGAATAACAACGATTTAACCAGAAAATCGTAGACCCAATGTAAGGGACATTTTTATTCTATGCTCCCAACTATAGTATATAGTTATTATGGTCTGTTGTATTAATAACGTAGTAAAAATGTAGTTATTGGTTAAAATTTTAACGGAAATGTATGAGTTTTGGTTGTATGTTTTTCAAATAGCTCATCTAAATGGGTACCCAGTAAAGGTTAATCCTCCGGGTAACACCGAAGACGTTCCATCTTCCATACTTACAGGTTACATTTCCAAGCACACCAATATTCGGGACGAATCTTCATTAGGGGGAGAGCAGTTATGAAACGTATCTCCTGTCACGCTTAAAGACAAGTCTGTGGCCTCAAATCCCGAACCACGTTTCACGTTTTGAATATGCCGTTATTGCTACATCGGCATAGACCAGGTTCATAGTCCGGACGAGGAGACCAACAATCGTCCGATTCGCCAGCAGTGCGCCGCATCATCATTTCATTTGGCTTATCCAAAATATCACAACACCAGCAACATACATCGCCTATATCTGGAACGGCGATGCCATTGAACCAGCAGCGTGCACATATTCAGCACTTTTCTCGATCGAACGTATGCATCGAGAACGACGACAGATTGGAGTGTCAGCAGAACGTGACACCGCCGTGCGCCTTGGTAGGGACCATAGTTTATCTTATTTTAATGAGTCGGAAATAAAATCAGTCTTGCATTAGAAGTTAAGTTGAGTGCTTTTTAGTATCTGCGATCCAAAAGATATTAACTTATTTTTTCAAGCTTTCGCATTACCTTTCATAGCTAAAGTAGTTTTATAGCTATATAAGACCAAAGGAATAAATTGGATGAGGTAAACATGAATTTGTTTTTCACCCCTAGAAATATTGCATAACATCAAGCAAGCACAAAAATGAGATAGAAGCTGAGAAATATGTTCGTGCACCGCCAGCCGCTGAGAGAAGTGATGTGGAGATTTGCATTGCGATGAAGCAGAAGTTTAACAGTACGTGGCGTTTCGGTGACTCTTCCCGGCAACGATGGGCTCATCCGAGTCATTCACATCCGCACTGTGTAGCTTCCAGGCATTCGACATGCTCACAAAACTCACCCCAGCATCAAGATCGAAAATTCTTTTCCATATGATTCGTTCACATCCGCAGATCGAGGTTTATCGAGCTCCGACCGACCATTCGTCTGAAAAACAATCGAAGAGGTGAAGTCATCGAATGCAGTTGCGTTGAAATGAATGAATACGTAATATTATTAATTATGGCTGGCCCACAATTGATACGTTGCGGATGCGTTTGCGTGAATTTGACAGTTTTCCCATAGGTTTTCTGCCAAATTTACGTCAACGGAACGCAAACGTATCTATTGTGGGTGACCCTTTACAGATGTTCAGTTGGTTTGTTTTGGTGCTTTTGGCTACTGATACTCATCAGCGGTTGACTTGTTTTGACAAGAAAACAGTGTTGCCGAAGTTGAAAAAAAGCAATACTTGAAGCAGTGTTGCTGTTTTTCTAGTACTTCTCTGATAATAATATTCTAGTATATATGGAACTTGATACACTGAAAATGTTGACCAGGTGCGTCATGAATAAATCGTCCGTCAGATGTCCGTAATTAGTCCGTGCTAGTACGATAGTGATTTATAATTTTTTAATTGTTTCTTTGGCACAACTACGTCCTTCCCTTTTGGGTCCATGGTTATACCAACAATCAATGTGCAACTAGCGATTTGAAATTGGTTCTCTGTTGTAGAACCCCTAGGTCCGAAGTATACCTTGCAGTCTGCACCTTGTAATAATTCTTGCGCTTTTCGGTACCTTCCGGTACTAGTATCTTGGTTGTTGTTTTGATTGACTATGTTATTTTGACACAACATTTGAGAATGTGTTGGTGTGAGCTACGTTGTTAGGGGCGAATCATTGAGCTTGGGACCGAGCTTGGGACCGATGTGCTAGTACTGACTGAGCCAAGAAAAATATCGCATTTGTTCGGGACCTACTGGTCTTAGAGTTAGTCTATGGTTATACCAACAATCAATATGCAACTAGCGATTTGAAATTAGTTCACTGTTGTAGAACCCCTTGGTTCAAAGTACACCTTGAAGCCAGCACCTAACTATAAATATTTGCTCCTTTGTTTTGATATGCTGCGTTATTTTGACAGAATATTTGAGAGTGTATTCGTGTGAGTTCATTATTAGGGGTGCATTTTTAAGCTTGGGATCGAGTGCTAGTACTGACTGAGCCAAGAAAAAAATCGTATTTGTTCGGGACCAACTAGTCTTAGACCCACCAACATGTGTAAAAATCATGGCGTACATTGTGTTAGCAAGTGGCAATAAGCAGTCAGATGGCGCCACTGATCTGATTTGAGCAGATTTTCAAAATGTTATTATTGTTTTGGCTTTGATTCAGTATAACGAACTCGTGCGTTGCAAATGGGTCGAAAGTATGAAAATTATTTTAGTAGAAATCACCAAGGAAGTACCTCTGATGGAGAATGTCCCCGGTGCTCTCGACTACAACCAAATGAAATGATTATTGAGTTCATTGATGGTATACACCCGATCGTTCTAATCAACGGAATCAAGAGAATCAACAATAAAATTCCTTAAATAAAACATGAAATCTATTCGGCGACAAATGTTCTTCCGAGACCCGGCCAACGTCGATTGATTGTTTCCAAGCTTGGATGTGATTTATTTGTCTCGTTTAAGCTAGTTTTTATTGTTATCACACGGTACCAAACATCATTTTATTATATACTTACATTACCCAAGTAACCACGAGGCTGTAATAGCATGCATATATAGGGCATATGTATTACGTCTAGTGCATCATTGAAGTTGGATTAAAGCTGAAAAGGGCCCCACTAAGATCGAACTAATGCTATATCTTTTGTAAAGCCATAAGACATTGCTAAAGTAGCATTATTGCATTGGTAATGCATCACTACATTCTTAAGCTAATCTTACGCTTCATTACTTGACAACTGTTGAATTGATGCGATCCCGCATTACCGATGTGGATTTTGGGTTGAATATGTGCAATAATATAATGCTTGTGGTTACTTGGGTAGAGCTTCTTTGAAATAGATAATTGAATGATCCAATGATAATTGATAAGTAATTTAAACAGATACACCGATCAATTAACCAATTAACCAAGCGGTACGGAAGAGTTACGTCGATTGTTATTGTTTTGTTTTCAGATTCGGTAGGTAGGGTGGTGATTGAGATGGTGAGTGAATCTGTCAGTTTTAAACTAGCAATAAGTTGTCCGACAGCGCTAATATATAAGGCGATTCAACGTGTAAAATGGGTATATGAGAATAAACGTCTGTCTGCGGTTATACCATAGACTAACTCTAAGACCAGTAGGTCCCGAACAAATACGACTTTTTTCTTGGCTCAGTCAGTACTAGCACATCGGTCCCAAGCTCGGTCCCAAGCTTAATAATTCGCCCCTAATAATGAACTCACACGAACACACTCTCAAATATTCTGTCAAAATAACACGGCAAATCAAAACAAAGGCGCAAATATCTATAGTTAGGTGCTGGCTTCAAGGTGAACTTAGGACCAAGGGGTTCTACAACAGTGAACCAATTTCAAATCGCTAGTTGCATATTGATTGTTGGTTATACCATAGACTAACTCTAAGACCAGTAGGTCCCGAACAAATACGATATTTTTCTTGGCTCAGTCAGTACTAGCACATCGGTCCCAAGCTCGGTCCCACGCTCAATGATTCGCCCCTAACAACGTAGCTCACACCAACACATTCTCAAATGTTGTGTCAAAATAACATAGTGAATCAAAACAACAACCAAGATACTAGTACCGGAAGGTACTGAAAAGCGCAAGAATTATTGCAAGGTGCAGACTGCAAGGTATACTTCGGACCTAGTGGTTCTACAACAGTGAACCAATTTCAAATCGCTAGTTGCACATTGATTGTTGGTTATACTATCCTTTTGTTTCCGTGCTACTTGTACCTGCCCAGCAAGCAGTGGTCATCCATCTACGGCTTAGTTCCTGAAAGGGACTACAGGGACCGTGGATTTGGTAGATGTCGCAACCATGAGCAGCAAATAATACCTTCAATAAGTTACCTGCCTAGCCTCTTCCAAACGATATTGTGACCCATGAACCTTGAGCTATCCACGAGTAATTGGCACCCCATTTTACTAAAATCGAAAAATTATACATTGTAAAAAACAATATTGAATATCGGCTCCGTAAAGTGTTACACACGCCTGAGCCTAACATATAAACGAACTAATTTAAAAAAAAAAACTTGTAAATAGAAAAGCTTAAAGGCGAACAACAACAACAACAACAACAACAACGTCGTGTAAAATAAAATCTATTCATAATGCCTTGTTCATACTACAGCGTTGTAACATAATACAAGGCTATCTTGATGATATTTTCCTTGTAGATAGTTTTCAAAACACCCTTGTATTATGTTACAAGTCTGTAGTCTGAACAAAGCATAAGTCAACCTTATGAAATTAAAAGCATCGTTCATGAGTTGAACCTTATGAAATTCTTAAGATTATTTGGCTGAGTGGATAGTTTCGCGAAGGCGCCTCTCGCGTACATTGAAAACTTACTTCTCTTAAAATGCCTTGCTGTGGGTAAAATTGCCTTTTTCAATCATACTTCAGGGTGGAGTCAAAACTACCTACCAGTGAGAACAACATTATATCCAAAACAGTAGTCCTATTATGCCTGGGACAGACATACACGTACATCGTTGTACTCCTTTAGTCTAGTACGTGTTTTTCGGTACTGGATTAAAGTATTTGACAGTTCGTACAACGGTCAGCGTTGTATGTCTGTCATAAGTATTAGAGTACTTAGTTTTGAGTACTGACACACTTGATTTTGGATAGTTTGGTTTCTCCGTGTTTTTCACCAGTCCCACCCTGGTTCCAACTCAAAGCGACTTTCTAATTCTAGTACTGCAAGTCACTAGTCAGCTTTATTCCGGATAAGGTTGCGTCCGTTGGCGGTTGATTGTAGAACACATTACAGTGCTTATTTTGTGAATCTATATAGAGAAGTATTTCTTTTCTGCTAGGCGGTTTTATTTTTCAAACGATTAGAAACTTCTCGAATTCCTCACGACTAAAATCACTGCCACTTTCGTAAACTCAATTGAATTCCGTTGAACTTCATTTCTGTATGTAACTGTAGGACAGTGCAGCGTAAAATGGCGATGACACTAGGTATTTAAATTGAAAGTTCAAAACCACTTGTTAAAATTTCCTTAAATGGCGTTCCGTTCACCTAGACACAGCGATAAAACTGCCGAATTGGGTGACGTGGGAACTTTCGGCCCGTACCAACTCATGGATCAACATAATGTGGCTGAAGGAGGTACAAATAGCGTCTGACTCGAACGATGAACTGGAATACGCTTCGGTTGGACTCCGAAGCCTTCCGGATTCAAATAAGTACGATTTACTGCGGGCCTGCTGCTGGATTGGCAGAATGTTCGATCTGAGAGACGACGGAAGCCGCCCAGTTGTCCACTTCAACTGTGACTCGAAGATGGTTAAAGCTACGCAACGCCAAGCTGAAGTGAAAGTGGGCTTTTGGGTGAATGATGACCGATATTCCGGCAAATTGGAGCTGGTGTTGCGAAAGCAGGTGCAGGAATGGCTTGGTGCAACAAAAGTGGTCTACGTGTACGAATGTGACTCTGCTGGTATCTTTTTGGAGGGTTGTGAGGATGGAAATTTTCATTTGGCTGCGTGCTCGAATGGGGAAAAACTTCCTAATCGCGACCTGTTCAGTAACTTGCTTTCAGTTCCCGTGCAAACAGCCTATAAGTGGCATTGCGTTCAGACGACTAGAGCAACTGACATGCAATCTGTTCCAGAGAATTTCAGCGATAGACAGACACTCTGGGGGCATTTAGATTGGGTTCTGACGTTGTTAACGGATGCTATTGCGAAGGATGCGCTACCGAGGGAGGAGTTCTATGAATGGTTCCGCGACGATATGCTCACAGGGGCGATTTTACGAAGATTTCTAGTATCGCAGAGAATTTTGAAAACATTCGGATGCCATGCAGTTTCGAAACCTGCAATTCCGGACTGCAGCCAGCACAAACTGTGGGCCATATGGGATCACCTGATGGACATGACAGCAATGTTGCTATCGGTACAAAGCGAGAGGAAATGTCCAATACTTGCCACATTTTTTCGGATCCTCCTGGACGATCATTGCCTGGATGTAAGTATCAAGTTGATTTAGTACCTGTACCTAACCCTCATGTCTACTTCATTTTAGCATCCTAATCTTTTGTTGCCAGCATTGGCTCAACCGAACGTATGCTCAAAAGCTCTTCAAGTTTTGAACGATTGTTGGACAAAGGTTGCAGAAGATAGCCAACTTCAAGATTGTTTTCTTAATAAAGTTATCTGTCTACTGCACTCCAAGGACGATGGAATCCGGAAGCAAGCGATCAAATCTCTGGCTAAAATTATTTCAAACGAACCAAAACTCGAGCAATTTGTAAAATCCGATGAAGACATAAACCTTTGCGTCAACATTGGAGTGGAATCTGATCCAGGACTTATCGCCCAGGCGCTGTTCCTCCAGCTTATGTTCGAAAGAAATTCAGCCGTGAGCAATCCAAATCACAAACAGGCATTACAAAAAGTTTGTTTCGAACTGATGATTCGCCCAGAAGCAAAAGTTCGTACGTGGGCTGTTCTCCTGGCAGCTACATTGCCCCATGAAGACTATCCTAGTCTGAGGAGCCGCTTTCAAGAGCTTTTGAGCGACCCCGCGGTTAAAGTTCGTGCTGCCGCTCTCGAAGGCTGGATCTTATCATACAAACGACTATCGGATAATGATGGTATCTGTATCAGCACACTCCTATCCATGGTCAGCACCAATTCGAGCCCCTTCGTTCGTCAGGAGATCGTCGAAGCCTTGATCGCCGTGATCGTAACCAATCGAATGAAGGAACTTATTGCTGTTTGCAAGCAAGAAACAGTCCACGCCAAGCAACAACTGCCCAAAGTAAAAGCCAAGGCCAAACAGCAAGCGATCAAGTCGGACGCCGATCTCGGTCGTGCATGGCGGGTGATGGTTGCCCTCCAAAACGATCCGGATCAGGCAGTGGCTAGTTCCATGCGCTCCCTGGTAACATTCGTGAAGGGCAGGGTGACCGAGCTCGAAGCGAATGGCAAGAAGAAAAAGAAGAAAGCGTCTGCGAAATCCAATGAGCATGAATTTCAAGTCCCACCGCGGAAATCACTATATGACCGGCTCCGTCGGGATTTGCTGGATGATTGTGAGAAGATCCAGACGGTGGAGTCGGCAAAGAACTGTGGTTCAAGGATTACGAATGGCTCGACGGTATCGCGAAATCCAACGTTGCCGTTGTTGAATAATCAGCTGAAGAGTTTCCGCGAGCAGAAGGTTCCGGAAATGTTGCGCTTCGGGTCGGATAGACAAATGGCCACCGTCTGCAAGTGAGTATTGTCTGTTCAAAGAAATAAGCATTCCGTATAAAAGTAGGGTAGGGACCACCGGCCTAATCAGGGATTGTTGTTTTAATTACTTGGTATGAATTATATCTAAAATTTCAATATTTTCCATATTTTTAAACAATTAAATGATATGAACATAAACTCTACCTGTCGGACTAATGATTCAACGTATGAACCATGATTTAGCATGAGCATTATTGGCCGCCCGAGGTTGCTACTGCGTTATTGCCAGATCAGCTGTAATTACAGAGAACCAACAGATGCTTGGAACTAACATACATCCTCAATGTGTAAAAACTGGTGAACCTAAATTGAGGCAATACCGACGCCCACCGCGCCCGAATGCAGGCCAAATATGGAAAGGTTAGGAATGTGTTGACATAATACTCGCTTTATTAGAAGTCGAGGCATGCTGTGCACTTCCACGAGAAATCGCGAGAATTTTTATTAAAGGGTTGGATTGGCAGCAGGGTCCGGTTTAGCTAACGACAAGCTGAATTCTTGTTTATCTTTTTTCCAGAATACATATTCTCGCTTTAATTCGTTTTAAGGAGATGCACAAGTATATATTTAAAATAACTATCGATTTAAACCAACGGTAAGGATGCCATATGGAACCACTCACAAAGTGAGATGAATTAGGTAGCAACCAAATAATCAACAAGGGTCAACCTGATCGAAGTTCCATGTCAAAGACAGATTTTTATTTACATTCATTCCAATTCAAAATATCGACGTAATCCGTATCCCAGCAAACGATTGACCGTCATAGCAACCGAAGTTTTCTTGAATAAACAGATGTTGTAATTATCTTAGTCTCAAATCAACTCTCCATCAAGCTAGTTATAATCAAACGTTATTTCAAGAGGTTATCTGCTGGAAAGTGTCAAGAATGACCCCCTGGCGGAGGCAGCTGATATTCCGAAGCTCCAGGATAGACCTCGTACGGGAGAAGGAAATTTCAAAGGAGATCTGGAGAAAATAGGAAGCCGTCTAAGCCAAAAAGTCGGTTTCATCCTAAACTCTGGCGAGGAAGCAGCTGGCCAAATTGAAGATGGCTGAAGGTACGTCAATGAGAAGCCATCTGAAAACCTTTGAAGATTTGGTACGCCAACTGAAACTCGCCGGAGCGAAGGTAGACGACAAAGATATCGTGTCCCAGCTCCTCGTGACTCTTCCCGAGTCATTTGATCCGGTCGTCATCGCGCTGGAGAATATCGGCGAAGATAATCTGAAGCTGGATATTGTTCGAGAGCGTCTTCTTGTCTAGGAGCTATAGAAAACCGACCGGGTAACACATTCTTGCCAAGAAAAACCTGCAGTTTTTCAAGGATCAAAACAATAGCTGGCGTCTGGTAAGTTCACCAGGAAGTGTAACCGCTGCCAGAAGAAAGGCCAAGGATTGCCGCGTGAAGTTGAAGACCGAAAAACGAGCTGAAGCTAACGCTGCACGTGTAGGAAAGCCGGTGATCCTTATGACTGGAAGGTGCATTTCCGAGAAGCAAGATATAGGTGTGGTGTCCTTCAAGATGGATTCTGGTGCCACAGACCACCTTGTGAATGTTAGGCACTGTTTCGCTGATCCCAAGAAGCTGAATCAGCCGATAATCATCAACGTGGCGAAAGACGATCAGTCACTAATTTCCTGGCATAGAGGCACGATCATCGGCATCAACAAGGAAGGCATCCAGATGACCTTGAAGCAAACCGGGACGTTATTTTAAAAAGAAGCTACCATAATGCACGGCGGTGAGTTGATCGGAAGATGTGCAATGCGTGGCGATTTTTACGAGCTCGAGTTGTCGATCGACGATGTGGCGGCCAACTTGTGTGGAGCTGTAAGCAGTTCTCCAAGCACTCGTTGAGCACGACGTGGTCACAGGTGTTCCGGAAGAACCATTAGTATATCCGCTCAAGAAGAAATCAGAGGTGTTCCAAAGATTCCGAGAGTACGAGGCGCTGGCCAGTGTTGCTTTGGGGCATTCCATAACAAAGCTTACCGTAGATCTCGACCCCTTTCGACGACAAAGAAGAAGACATAGTAAGTATTTCATCAACCGACGTACCTTCAAAAATTTCTTCACCAAAACATAATGCGACTGAAATTGTAATTTACCCAGCCAAAATGAAGGAAATTTGTGATATAACGACCACTTTCGATTAGCAAGAAGAAGACATTTTAAGTATTCCTATAACCGACGTACCTTCAAAAATTTCTTCGCTAAAACATAATTCAACTGAAATTCTTATTTATTGCCAAAATTTCAACCGTAAGAAAGGCGCAGCAAAAATGATAGAAACATATAAAAATTTACTAGGCTCATCTTTTTCGGTAATTTTAGCTACTGAAACAAGCTGTGATGAAAGTGTTCGAAGTGAAGCAATTTTTGGGAGTTCTTTTAATGTATTCAGAGACGACCGAAATTTTCATGAGTCCCAGAAAAAGTCTGGCGTAGGTGTTCTCTTAGCAATTTCAGCCAAATTCAATTCAGAAATCATATGTACGACTAAATTCATATAATTTGAGCATGTTTGGGTGAAATCATGTATTGCTGGTGAAACACACGTGTTTGCCTCCGTGTATTATCCACCAGATCATGCAAATAAAACTGCTTATGAATCTTTTTTTGCAAAACGCTGAACAAATTGTATCACAATTACCTCCTGAGGCTAATGGTGACTTTAACCAAAGACCAGTTGACTTTATTCAGGACTCTGAAAATGAAAGCATTTTACTTCCAGTCGTTGGGAACAATGAAACACTGCAGTTTGTTTTCGACAAAACTGCTAATGTAGGTCTAAATCAATTTAATAATGTCAAAAATCAACAGAACTGTTACTTGGACTTTCTGTTGACCAAATGTTCACGAAGATTTCTGTGTGAATGATTCACTGAATTCCTTATGGAAAAATGAAGCATTTCACACAGCAATCGAGTTCTCTCTATTTGTTCATGAAACTCAAAGACCCGACGACTGTGAATTCGAGGAAATCTTTGAATATCACAAAGCTAATTATGAAAATATTAAACGCAGATTAAGTAGTGTAAACTGGCAACAAATACTACCGAATGAAGGAAGCGTTGAAATTCCTGTTGATGTCTTTTATAATGGTCTTATCGAAATTATTTATGAAGAGGTTCCAATCAAGGTGATACGACGTCATGGCAATTCAAAATATCCAGTCTGGTACAACAGACTTTAAAAAATCGCAAGCAAAACGCGCACAAAATTTACAAAAAAATTAACAATGTACAGCCCCATTGGGTTGTTCGAAATGATGACGTAGCACTACGATACTAAATGTAAGCCATTTAGATAGTACAATGCAACGTTCTTTGAACAAACCTTTTCAGGCCTAATTTATACAAGCAATTTGGTGAATTCTGATTGATTTGGTGCTCAACAACATAGAAATGATTGAAAAAAGTAGGAAATATTTGTTTGAGATGTGCTGGGGCGTCCAAACTGCCCAGGTGCTCAGAACTTAAGATTTACAGTTGTAACAGTAGCTTTATCCGCTATACAATGTTATGATATGTATTCAAACATATTCAACGAACGTCCTGGAAGACCAAATGACATTATGAGATAATCTTGAGATATTCTATGCCAAACAAACGAACTTAACTTTGTATAGCCCAGAAAGCTATTGTTACCATTGCAGACCTTAAGCTTTGAAGGAGAGCTTGAATGACCTGAAACTAACAAGGTTATCCTATGATGTCTGTGGACGTTTCAGAATATTCATTGAATATGTTTGAATATTTATCGTAGCTTTGTTTAGCCCAAACGGCTACGGTTACTACCGTATATCTTAAGTTCTGAACTCAAGGTCAGTTTTTATGAACTTGAACATCCCGACATAATCTGATGACTGGTGAGCTTACAGAAGCTTCATTGAATATGTTTGAATGCATATCGTCACCATTCATAGATTAAAAAGCTAACTTTACGACTATAGATCCCAAATTCTGAACTCAAGGGCAATTTTGATGACCTAGAACATCCCAAGATATCTCATTCATCGGTTGACCTTTCAATTTGATCAAATACATATTGTAACTTTGTTGAGTCCAAAAAGCTGTAGATTTTACGCTACAATTCATAATTAAAAATCTACAGCTGTCGTTTTTTAGGTTTGGAATTCCATGAAAGTGTGGATAACCTAGAACATCCGAAGATTATCTCATAATGTCTGTTGTTCTTCGATGAATATGTTTCAATATACATCGTAGCGTTGCATAGCCCAGGAAGCTTTTGTTACAACTGTAGGTCCTATGTTCTGATCTCAAGGATAGTTTGGATAACCTAGAACATGTAATATTGTATTATCATGTTTTTTGACTTTAAGAATGTTTATTGAATATGTTTCAATATTTATTGTAACTGTCTATTGACTAAAATGCATTGTTACAACTGTAAATCTTAAGTTCTGGACGCCAAGACAGTTTGGAAGACCTAGACCATCCCAAGATTTCCGAGCCACGACCCGAGTCCATGGACCCCCGCCGCCGTAGATGTGTCCCATGACCAGCGTTCCAGTATCCCAGACCTTAACGCTGTCATAGCGACGGAAGGGTGGACGGCTCAGCCGAACACCCGTGACCACGTGGGCATTGACAACGGCACAACGGGGGCCGGCGGCGAGGCGACGGTGACGAATGAGGAACTCATTGCGATAGCAAAGTTGCTAAAGGTGAACAAAGCGCCGGGACCGGATGGTATTCCGAACCTGGCCATCAAGACCGCTATCTTGCTGGATCCCGAAATGTTCATGGTGGTGATGCAAAAGTGTCTGGACGAGGGCGTCTTCCCGGACGCCTGGAAAATTCAGACCCTTGTGTTGCTACCAAGGAAGCCACCAGGAGATCCATCGGCATATAAACTTATATGTCTGTTGGATACAGCGGGTAAGGTGCTCGAGAGGGTAATCCTCAACAGACTGACAACATACACGGAGGGTATAGGCGGTCTGTCTAATAATCAGTTTGGCTTCCGTAAAGGGAAGTCGACGGTGGATGCCATCCTGTCCGTCACCAAGACGGCCGAGGTGGCAATCCAGCGCAAGAGGTGAGGCAGTGGTCACCCTTGACGTGAGGAATGCGTTCAATAGCGCCAGTTGGGTGGCTATCGCCGACTCGCTCCAACGCCTTCAGGTTCCTGGGTACCTGTACAAGATTCTGGGAAGCTATTTCCAAAATCGCGTACTGGTGTACAATACTGAGGTAGGCCAGTAACGTGTTCAGATCACCGCAGGCGTCCCACAAGGTTCGATCCTGGGTCCGGTGTTATGGAACAGCTTGAGTTCCCGAACGGGGTGAAGATAGTAAGGCTCGCGGACGACATCACCCTGGAGATATGTGGTGAATCCATCGAGGAGGTCGAGTTAACGGCCTCGCACTCCATTGGCAATGTGGAGAGATGGATGAGCTCCAGGCAATTGGAGCTAGCCCACCATAAGACTGAGGTCACGGTGGTGAATAATCGGAAATCGGAGCAACATGCGACGATCAGTGCAGGTAACTGCACAATAGAATCGAAGAGGTTCTTGAGGTATCTTGGGGTTATGATCGACGATAAGCTGCCCTTTGTCAGTCACGTCGATTACGCCTGCAAGAAAGCCTCTATGGCTATATCGGCATTATCCCGCATGATGTCGAATAGCTCGGCGGTGCCGGGTAGTAAGCGTAAACTCCTGGCCAGTGTCGCCCTGTCCATACCAAGAGCTACGCAAGTAAGCTAGAGAGTACGCACATGCTTATGTGCCTAAGAGTGGTTAGTGCATACCGAACGGTATCACGCGACGCGGTCTGCGTCCTAGCGGGGATGATGCCAAGAGGCATAGTCATAAAAGAGGACGTAGAGTGCTTCGAACAACGTGGAACAAGAGGTATTCGGAAGACCACTAGAGCCGCATCCGTGGTTAAGTGGCAGAAGGAATGGAACAACTCCACCAAAGGTCGGTGGACCCACCGACTAATCCCGGAATTAACCGGGTGGGTCGGTAGGCGACACGGTGAAGTGAACTTCCACTTAACGCAGATATTGTCTGGCCACGGCTGTTTTAGACAATACCTGCACAAATATGGGCATGCACAGTCCTCCGCATGCAGCGAGTGCGCGGGAGTCGAGGAAACTGCGGAACATGTGTTCTTCGCATGTCCTCGCTTCGACGGCGCGAGATCCGACATGATGGCCGTAAGCGGTCACGACACGACTCCGGATAACTTGGTCCAGAGGATGTGCCAGGACCGGGACGTCTGGGACGCGGTATGCGTAGCAGCCTCCCAGATCGTCCTCGATCTCCAACAAAAATGGCGAAACGACCAAAGGCAGGTCGCAGGGACCACCTAACTACTAAAGCCCTAAGTAGTTAGACAAAGTGGGTGGTTAACAAGCACAATAGCCCCCTCCCCGAAGTAATACCGAAAGGTGGTCCCGGGGAGGGTCCAGGGCCTAAGGCACGGGTGGGTTTTTAGTGGGTCGAGGAGTAAGAACCCTCATCTCCACACCCTGAGTTCTCCAGGTGTCTGGTTGCAGATTTTCCATCCCGTCTAGATTCCAAGTTCTTAACTCCAGGACGGTTTGGATTACCTAGAGGATCTCAAAGTTATAATTACTGTTGACCTCCCAAAAGATTCATTGAATATATTTGAATACATATGGTTACCATATATAGCTCAAAAAACTACTGTTACAACTGTAGATCTTATGTTTTGAACTTAAGGACAGTTTGAAATACCTGGAATATCCCAAGATTGGCGAATTATGTATGTAGGCCTTCCCCACTATTCAATCAATATTGTTAAATAAATATTGTCCCTTTGCACACTCCAAACACCTGCTGTTACCGTAGATCTTATGTTCTAAATTCAAGGACAGTTTGGATGACCTAGATCATCCCCGTTTATGTCATTTTTTTTTTTACGTTCGAAAATATTCACTGAATGTGGTTGAATACGTAGCGTAACTTTGTATAGCCCAAAGAGCTATAGTTACTGCTGTAGATCTTAAGTTCTGAACTCAAGGACAGTTTGGATGAACTAGAAAATCCTAAAGTTATCAAATAATGACTGTTGACCTTCCAAAAGGTCCATTCAATATGTTTGAATACATATCGTGACCTTATATAGCCCTAAAAGCTACTGTTACAACTGTGGATCTGAAGTTTTGAACTCAAGTACCTTTTGGATGACCTAGAACCTCTCAGAAAGATACAAAAATATTTAACGTTTATCAACGAGAATTTAATAATACGTATGCATATGTACAATATTCTAGAACAACGCTTTACGCTATTAACAAGGCATTTTTTTTTTTTCTTCCTGGACGTCTTCATATTCAGGATGTTCTAGGTCTTCAACTAGGCTTCAAACTCATATGTTTTCGATATTTTTCAGATAGAAGAATTGATGGATAACACATTTGCCCAAGACAGTGTGCACTTTTATTCAGTCTGTGTGATTTTATCCAGCCATTATCCTTTTGGGGTCATATATGACCCCTTAGGCCTGAAAGAGTTAATATACCTTTTAAGACAAGGCTTAACATTTATGAATTTTTCAATATTATGTGGCTCGAAATGAACAATGTTCTCTATTGAAATTGATGCGTAGAAATACTTCCGATCGATCGGTGTAAAATTTTTGAAAATCTCTTGAGAAATGACGTAGATATTAATGCTCAAAACCTGACCACTTGTCGTGACGGTCGCAATGCGATTTTTTTATGAATTGTACCCGTAGGCCTACGTCAAAAGTCTGGTTTGCAGAACTCGTTCATAAAATATTGCCAATGCCTCAACCCACTAGCCGTTGCATCCAGAGAAAGATCTAAGTATGTTGTGAAAATCGCCAAGTTACTTCCGATGCAGGTCAACTATGATTTTTTTTTTAACTTAATTGTTTATTTATAAGGCTCAAGTGCCATAGGCATAACGGAGCCAAGTTCTTTTTCATTTTTACAACGATAATAACTTTTTAACTAGGTTAGTTTTGGAAAGCCGAAAAACTCGCGGCTTGGTCGAGGTTAGGGATTACAATGATTCGGGAAGGAATCTTAACATTGGCTTTCAACAGCAGATGGCGATGCGATATTGTTGCTGTTGGTCTGGCGAAGATGTTGCATTGTGTTAAGCTGTAACGATACAATAGAAGCGGTATTACGAGGGAGGGGACGAGGTGGACATGTTAAAGCGACAGCTAAGAGAGGATCAAACGAATACATCTATTTGTTTCAAGAACTTGTAAATTAGCGCCATATAGTCCAAGTCCAGCTTACCCAGCACGTCTCTGATATCTTCCTTCTCTGGTTTCCCTCGGGCCCGTAGGGATGCGCAAAGATCAGATCTGGCAATTTCGTAATCGAGGCAATGCCAGACAACGTGGTTGATGTCCTGATAACCTGCACCACAGCCGCATTGATTTGTGTCTGAGAGACCTATTCGATAGAAATGAGAGCCTAACGAGTAGTGATTGGACATTAGACGACACATTACCTTGATAAAATCCCGGCTAATATCCAACCCTCTGAACCACGATTTTTTCGATACCTGTGGGAGAATGGAATGTAACCATCTGCCCAAATCCCCTGCATCCCATTTTTGTTGCCAGCTGATCAAGGCTTGTTGACGGAAAATAGCAAAAAATTCGTTGAAGGCGATTTGTCGATCATAAATATCGCCTGCCATAGCGCCCACCTTGGCAAGTGAGTCCGCTTTCTCATTACCCGGAATGGAGCAATGGGAAGGGACCCAAACCAAGGTGATGGTGTAGGAATTGTTTGATAGCGCACTCAAAAGAGACCGTATTTCGCTAACGAAAAACGGTGAGTGCTTTGCCGGCCTCATTGAACGAATAGCCTGAAGTGAGCTGAGACTATCCGTAAAAATGAAAAAATGATCAGAGGGAAGAGAGGCAATTCGCTCTAATGCATAGTGTATAGCCGCCAATTCTGTGACGTATACGGAGCAAGGATTTTGAAGTTTGAAGGAGGCGCTATGAATTTCGTTAAAAACACCAAAGCCAGTGGAATAATTTGTTTTTGACCCGTCGGTGTAAAACTTTCTGTCACTTCTGATATGGCCAAACTTGCTTGCAAAAATTGATGGAATGTACTCCGAACGGAGTGGATCTGGTATTCCACGAGCTTCTTGCTTCATGGTCAGATCAAAAACTACAGTAGAACTAGAGAAGTCTTGGGAGTAATCACGATTAGGAACATTCGAAGAAGGGCTCACCTCCAGAGTCATGTACCAATGGTACAGTGTCATGAACTTAGTTTGTGGATTTCGTTCGATTAGCTTTTCAAAATTTTCAATTGCCAATGGATTTAGCACCTCACAGCGGATGAGGAACCGGAACGATAGCTCCACAAAACGATCTGATAAAGGAAGAACTCCTGCTAATACCTCCAAACTCATAGTATGAGTTGAGTTCATGCAGCCTAACGCGATACGAAGACAACGGTACTGGATTCGCTTCAGCTTCAGAATATGAGTTTTCGCGGCGGATTGAAAACAGAAGCTACCGTATTCGAGAACCGACAGAATCGTTGTACGATACAGCTTTATCAGATCTTCCGGGTGGGCTCCCCACCATGTTCCGGTGATAGTACGCATGAAGTTTATTAGCTGCTGGCATTTCTGATGCAGATACTTAATGTGCTTTCCCCAGGTGCATTTAGAATCGAACCAGACCCCTAGGTATTTATAAGACAAACTTTGAGTTATTATTTTACCCATGAGTTGAAGCGGTATCTGTGCTGGATCACGCTTCCTAGAAAAAAAAAACAACTAACTCAGTTTTCTCCGGGGAGAATTCGATACCAGCTTTACAGCCCAGGCAGACAAATTGTCTAGGGTATCCTGCAACGGTCCCTGCAGGTTGTTCGCCCCTGGTCCTACAAATGAAACAACGGCGTCATCCGCAAGCTGTCTTAGCGTGCAATTTTCCATGAGGCAGCTATCGATGTCTCTGACATAAAAATTATAAAAAAGGGGGCTTAAACAAGAGCCCTGGGGGAGACCCTTGTAGCTAATTCGTGAAGTTGTCGAAGACCCATGAGAAAAGCTCATATGTTTCTCAGACAACAAATTGTACAAATAGTTGTTTAGTAATGGTGAAAGGCCTCTGCGGAAAGCAAATTGTGTATGAGATAGAAAGCCATTAGATTCAATCCATTTGTCGAGCCGATGGAGAATCATCTTCTCTAGCAGCTTCCGTATACACGACAACATCGCAATTGGACGGTAAGAGTTGTAATCCGACGCGGCTTTCCCGGGTTTTTGTATAGCTAAAACTCTATCCTGCCTCCATTCATCCGGAACAATATTGCTTTCGAGGAACTGATTAAATAAGTTCAGGAAGCGCCTCTTTACGACGCCTGGGTGGTTTTTCAACAAGTTAAACTTGATTTTATCCATTCCTGGTGCAGAATTGTTGCATGACAGAAGAGCAAGTGATAATTCGAGCGTAGAAAAGGGCGCATCCATTTCGTTACGATTGGTTTGAGTATCGCGAGCAATTCTTTGCACCGGAACTGAATCTGGGCACAATTTCTTGGCGAACGCGTAGACCCACCGGGAAGAGCTTTCCTTGCCTTCATTCACCGACGACGCATTTCGCATTCTTCTCCCGACGGTCCAAAGAGTTCTCATCGACGTTTCACGCGATAGCCCTTCGACGAAGTGACGCCAATATCCGCGTTTCTTGGCCTTGGCGAGGCTCTTAAACTGACGCTCAAGAGCAATGTACCGCTCGTAGTTATCTCGCGAACCGCGCTTCCGATATGCTTTAAACGCGACTGATTTTTCACGGTAGACCTCAGAACATTCGTCATCCCACCACGGAGTGGGCGAACGTCGGCGAATTGTTGATCCTGGTACCGGTCTGCGCTGTGCGTCGATCGCACATTTGAGGATTAACCCGGATAAAACCCGATACTCTTCCAACGGAGGAAGGACTTCGACCGATTGCTCGCCATCGATGATCGCTTCAGCGTATTTACCCCAGTCGATGCACTTCGTGAGGTCGTACGCAATGTCGATCGAGCGAGATTGACACGAACCATTGGTAATTGAAATTTTGATAGGCAGGTGATCACTACCATGGGGATCTTGAATCACTTTCCACGTGCAATCCAATGATAATGAATTCGAACAGATTGAGAGGTCTAATTTGCTTCCAGGGTTTGGAGGTGGAGCCACTTCCCCAGTATTCAAAATAGTCAAGTTGAAGTAGTCCATGAGGTCTAGTATCAATGCAGAACGGTTGTCGTCTTACGGTGACCCCCAGGCTGTACCGTGAGAATTAAAATCTCCTAAGATCAACCGTGGCTCTGGCATTGCGAGGCAAATAGTTGAAAGGTCCCTGCGGGATATTGCCGTATTCGGCGGCAGGTTTATGCTGGCTATACTAAAACTTTTGCCTCGAATAGTCACTTGGCATGCTGCAACTACTTCAGGGCCTGTCATCGAGGGGAGATCAATTCTATAAAAGGAGTGGAGCTTATTAATCCCCAACAGCACCCCTCCATATGAGTCCCCTCGATCCTGCCGAATAATGTTAAAATCGTGGAAAGAGAAATCTTTATCAGAAGAGAGCCATGTTTCACAGAGAGCAAATACGTCACAATGCAATTTGTGAACTAAAAACTTAAAAGCGTCCATTTTTTTTTAGAATACTTCTACTATTCCATTGTAGTGCTTCGATCATATCCCCGACCTCATTGGAAAAATTATCCATCGAAAGATATGATCGAATCAAGAAGAGGCCATTTTGAAGACAGTTTCTTTAGGAGAGGTTTTACAAATGTAAGGATCATGTTGATGGGGTTTCTCGTTGTTAGTGAGACCTCGAAAATGGTGAAGATGAGGTCAACTATGATCTTTTTATTGCCGAATGGAACTTGTTAAAATGCTAGGTGCTGACCTTGAGTACAGAGTACATAATTGAGGAGTATTGGAACCTAAGAAAACGGCTGTAGGTGAGCCTAAATACCCACAGGTGATTAAGGTAGTGAAAACAGCTTCACATGGCAACGGTTCAAAAAAGGAATTGAGAAGCAAGATCAGAAGTAATTCCAGCACAGCCCATGATGGAAGCGTTTCAACCGTGCGTACTGACCCGTCTTCGAAAAAACGAGCTGCGGATCAAGTACAGGAGGTCGTGGAGAAAAAAAGTCGCTTGATTACAGGCATATTTACAAAAAAAAAAACCCCAAAAAGTTATGCTGCGCCGCAGTAGTATTCATTTTCACAATCGGGGGTGATCACTTAGTTCATTTTTACTGTACTTATGCAACAAATGTATAAAAGATTAAAAACATACTAAAATTTGGAAATTACATTTTAGTCACTATTTGATAACTATTTTTGTCACTATTATTTATCCATACATTCGCTACCAGCCCTGTGATAAAGAATAGAATTTCAAATATGCAACACGGGTTCTATAAAGGTCGCTCAACTGCCACAAACTTATTAGAATTCATTAACTATTCATTGATTTTGTGAGAGTGTTTATTTGTTTTTTTATTTGAAGTACATCAACAGACCAAGTTTAGGTCCTAATGATGTTAAATAGGAAAAAATTACAATAAGAAACGAGTACATAACCTCTTAAGTGGAGTCAAGACACAAACATAAATAAGTAAAAATAAAATAATTAAAGCTATACACTATCTTAACTACGTGCGTCAATTGATCTAAAAACGGTAGAAAATCTCCGACGAAGTGTGTTCCGCGTCAGATGGAAATCGAAAATGGACGCCACCCTATTGAAGGTTCGCTGCAACCCGTGAATAGCGCTATTCAACCCATAGTTGGTGCGGCGAAAAGGAAGCCTGAGCATGGAGTTGTGACGCATTGGCCTTGGTTGTACGTTGATGCTAATCTGTTGAAGGATCCTTCCGCAGTCGATTCTTCCTTGTAGCACATCTGCAACAGTTAAAGCTCTACAGACATCTCTACGGACCCGCAGAGGCTCCATGTCAACCAACTGACACCGACTTTCGTAGCTAGGAAGACGAAAAGGGTCGCTCCAAGGAAGTCTACGAAGTGCGAACCGAAGAAAACGGCGTTGAATAGATTCGATTCGCTCGGCGCCATTATCATAGCATGGACTCCAGACCGCTGAACAGTACTCCAGTGTCGAACGAACGAGAGAATAATAGAGCGATTTTAGGCAGTGAATGTCGCTGAAGTTCTTCGCAACCTTGAATATAAGACCGAGTGTCCTTGAAGCTTTGTCAACAACATACGATAAATGTTGCGTGTACGTCAGTTTCGAATCCAGCTGAACACCTAGGTCTTTAACGCACTGCGTTCGTTCGATGGTCGTTCCGAGAAGATGGTAGTTGAACAGAATTGGTTGTTTCTGACGTGAGAAGGTTATCACTGAGCACTTGGCCGGGTTGACCACCAACCGATTTAGAGTACACCAATCAGCAAAGGCATCAACCTGCGCTTGGAGTAAAAGACAGTTGGCGGTTGAACAGATTCGCATAAAGATTTTCAGGTCATCAGCAAACGAAAGGCGGGGCCCTCCGATAACATAGTGTACGTCGTTGAAGTATAAAAGAAATATCAACGGTCCCAGATGGCTACCCTGCGGTATCCCGGACGTGGCGCAGAAACTCCTTGAACGAAGGTCACCCAAGGCAACTGTCAATTGACGCCCTGTGAGATATGATCGAAACCATCTTAAAAGATTATCACCAACTCCTAGTCTGTCAAGTTTAGCGATCGCGATATCATGATTCAACTTGTCGAAAGCTGCCGTTAAATCTGTGTAGATCACGTCCGTTTGGCATCGAGCGATCATACCATCAGTGATGTACGACGTAAGGCACAATAGGCCCTGGTGAAAATCCGTGCTGGTCGTCACTTAACAACTGCTTGCAATGTGTAAAAAGTGAGTTCTTAACGACCAGTTCAAAAAGCTTCGATACAGCGCTTAACAATGTGATTCCTCGGTAGTTGTTCACGTCCCGCTTGCTTCCTTTTTTATATACCGGAAACATGTCCGCCATTTTCCAGCAATAAGGAAATGTACCGCTAGAGAGGGACATCTGGAATATCTGATGAAGTGGATACAGAAGACAAGCCATGTTCTGTTTCAGAAAAACCGACGGAACCCCATCGGGTCCGGGCTTAAGCGATGTTTTAAGGTGTACTGCCGCGTTCGAGATTGATTCTGAATCCACATCAACTAGGCTGAGTGTTTGATTTGCCAAGGGAACATTGTCGGCGGCAGCGTGAACAGAATGACTGGTTAGTCTCTCGTCTTCATAAACACTAGCAAATTTTACCGAGAACAGATCGCAAATTTTCTGTTGAGTGCCAGCAGTTTCGCCATTATAGAACATGGATGAAGGTAAGCCCACTTCCTTACGTTGTTGATTAACATAGCTCCAAAAAGATTTCGGATGAGATTTGAGACGCCGTTGAACCCCACTTAGATAACGTTGAAAATGCGCACGACTGATCCGTTTATATTCGTAGTTGAGCCTGCTATAGTGGCGTTTAAGCGACATGGTGCGGTGTTTCGTGAATCTTTTAAGAGCTGCTCTTTTAATCCGTTCCAGCGAGCGAAGAGCGTTCGTCATCCAAGGGACCCGAGAGTCAGTCTGAACAATCTTTTTTGGGACGTGTCTGTCAATGACATAAGCCAAGACGTGGGAAAAAGTTTGAGCAGCGATGTTAACGTCGGTCGAATCAAGAATGCTCTGCCAATCCAAACTAGATAAAACATCACCAATACTGCGATAGTCGGCTCTACGGAAGTCATATGACACAGTAGCAGGAGTGTCGACGAAGTCTCGAGCTACAACGTCCTCGACAGCAACTATTAGAGAAGGATGGTGAGGTACATCCTTAACTAGAGGCACGGGAGCTGTAGAGATGACGGGAGCAATATCTCGGCCACTCACGAAGCAGAGATCTAGAGAGCGATTATTCTCATTCACCACGTTATTAACTTGGGATAGAGTTGCGGTACTGTAGCTGTCCAGAAGCTGAATAGCCCCTGCGTGGAAAGAGGAACGTTCATGGTCGGGACGGAGGAAGCCGCTGTGAGTTGGAGTCCATGCAATGCCCGCTAGGTTGAAGTCTCCCAAAATAATCATTTCATCATGGAGGGCAACCGTATTCGAAATAGCAGAAACAGATCGGCAGTGCGCATCAATTAGGTCTAAATCTCGAGTTAGATCTGGAGGAATGTACACCGCACAAAAGAAATAGCATACGGCCTCCAAGCTGAATTGCTACCCAAACTTGTTCTACGGTGATCCAGGAATCGTCTTCAACTGCACTTGCTTTCAACCTGACACTAACTGCAACGAGAACACCACCGCCAGTCAATTTCCTACTGTTGTTTATGTTACGATCACAGCGGAAAACTTCGTAACCATCTCCAAAAACATAACTAGAAACAGTCCGAGAATCTAGCCATGTCTCGGTTAAGACTATAATGTCGTAGCAATGATCCATGAACGCTAACCGATAATCATCAATAAGGCCGTTCATTCCGCCAACATTCTGGTAATAAATTAAAAGGTCCGAATTCCGACGTTCGAGGTTTGTAGTACTGGGAAAGGAAATACCATCAGAGCGGGAAGTGTCCGTTTGTTGACCATACTTGCCGTTACTTGGAATCTGGAAGACCCCGTTTCCCAACTCAACCGCAGGGCCGGGACGGCTGCTGGTCGCTGGCAGGTAGGGCTCGACTGCGTTGAGCGGAATAGGGGCTTCCTCAAGACTAGCGGCATTTGTGCGTCCCGGTATCCTGCTTGCAAACGTTGATCGAAGCTGGCTAGAAGATGAACTGGAAACGACGAACGAATCAGGCAACGAATTGTTCGAATTCACAGAGTACTTGCCTGTAGTAGAAGTTCGGAAGCAACCATCACCCAACTCAAACGCAGGGCCGGGACGGCTGTTGATCGCTGGCGGGAGAGGCTCGACTGCGATGAGAGGGATGGGGACTTCCTTAAGGCATGAGGCAAGTGTGCGTCCCGGTGTAGAACAAGGTCGGTGAAGGCTATTTTCATTAGTATGATCACTTCGATCAGAAGCAATAGAAATGTTGAAATTGGTGTTGGAGGGTTCGAAACAGTTGGAGGCAGGGCTGGAACACGGAAGCAGATCAGGCAAAGAATTGATACGAACAGAAGCATACTTGCCTGAAAGTGGTTGGGGGGAACCCCCCCCCCACCCCCCCCCGCAGGACCAGAACGACTCTGAAGGCAGGAAAATGACTGCAATGGAAAATGACAACCACGTAGAAGCTCTTTACACCGACTTTAGCAAAGCATTTGATCGCATTGATATTCCAATGCTAGTACTCTTCAAATTGCAGAAAATTGGCATAGAGCATGGACTGCTTAAATGGCTCGAATCCTATCTTACAAACCGCCAGCCAATAATAAAGTTCAATGGAAAGAAATCCCATCCCATTCAAGTTACTCCACAAGGCTCTCATATTGGCCCTCTCTTATTCATACTATACTGCCGTGAAACACATATCAGTCCCATCTTTGCTTGCTTTCCTATTCATATGGGACTGATAAGCGTTTCACGGCAGTATACGTAAACGACATTTTCTTCATTCTGAAAACAACAAAAGTGCGTAATTATGCCGACGACATGAAACTATTTCCAGAAATAAGAAATCAGGAGGATATTAATATATTCCAGAATTGAATACACATATTCCATACATGGTGTTCGAAAAGCTTACAGCAACTAAATATCAAAAAATGTAATTTAATATCGTTGAGCAGAAAACGAAATACGCCAAATATATCAATCTCGTTAGGAAATCAAGATGTTGGACAATGTGAAAGAGTAAGGGATCTAGGTGTAATCTTGGATTCTAACACCTTGAACGAGAAGTTTAGAACCCCAACTCAAGACTCCCCATTTCCTCCGTCTGAGTAAGCAGAAGCCCCCATGAAAACGACCTACCTAATTCTATCGA
The DNA here is from genome assembly GCA_024533555.2 of Aedes koreicus. Taxonomy (NCBI): domain Eukaryota; kingdom Metazoa; phylum Arthropoda; class Insecta; order Diptera; family Culicidae; genus Aedes; species Aedes koreicus. The sequence goes on along the minus strand of JAHHFK020003995.1, from coordinate 633,564 downwards.
CGTAATTTCCTCGCTCATTCCAGGGACAGTGTTACATGGCGAGACTACACCACCGGGTGGAAGGCACACTTGCGCGCACCGGCGACGGTTACATCGCTATTGTTCGACACGCCTTCAGTACGATCCAATTTACTACTGGGCTGCGTCGATGGATTCGTCCACCTGTGGCATTCCCATTGGGAATCGGATCCAACGTTGGTCGCCGCCTGGCAAGCTTTATACGACTTCGACAGTGCACGATCGCCGAAGACCCTTGGCATGTCGATGACTTCAATCGGAAACGGCCGGTTGCTCACCGGAGGCGACGCCAAGTACCTCCGAAAGTGGGATCTGCAAAAGGAGCTCACCCTGGGTGATGTCTGCATTGGCACGGATCAAGCGGTGACCTGTTTGATGAGCAAGGGAGGCAACTTCGTGGTTGCCGGTTTGAAGAACGGAACCATTCGATTGTTCGACCTGCGGGCGGAAGCGGACGGCAGGATTGCAGTCGGACCGAAACATGGCCATCCGGTTCGGGCGGTTAGTCTTCGTCCGGACGATGTGAGCTTGGTTAGTGTGTGCAGCGGCGGCACCGTGCACCTGATGGATATGAGGAAGATGATCCCGGCGGTAATGAAGTGGACGGTGGATAGTGAGCCGGTTGACATGGCCTTTCACAATCTGTTGGATTTGGTTGCTTTCGCCGGGGACGATATGCTGGAAATGTATTCGCTTGACGGGGAAATGGCCTGCGGTGTGGACGGGTTCGGATCTGTCTGTGTTGGTTTCCACCCGAGTGAGGCGATGGTTGGGGGTGGGTACGAGCGGGATGGCGGTACAGTGATTCTGTTTGACGACGAGGAAGAGGATTGAGGTGTTGCGGTTAACCGTTTGTAGGGAGCAAAGTTGGACGAGGTTTTACTAAATAATGACAAGGAGGTTTTAATATTCAAATAAAGATAGTTTTTATTCGTTTCCCTTATACGAATTCCAATTACATAGCCAGACCAGATAGATGTAATTTACAGCTGTGTGTTGTCTTTTTAACGCAAAATATGTATTTTTTAGTACATAGTAATAGTATCGGTAGCTATTAGCGTTGTTCCTTGCAGTAATACAAATAATGTTCGTCAGTTGATTCCCTGCGAATTTGGTTTCTTCTTCAGTGGATTGATTGAATTTTCACAACTTTTTCGATTGCAAGTAGATGTGTTAGTTTGTCGGTATATTCAATTGGATATGCTATTTTATAATATGTCCTTCTAAAACCTTAACGGAACAGTTTAATCGTTTGCTTGAGTGAAGGTTGGTGTAAACAAGAGAGGAGTTAGGGTATTGGCACAAATTAACATTCGGACAAGAGATAGGCAAAATAGTTCAGTTCGATTAATAGAACTAGCTCTGAGGAACAGATGTTGGAAAACAATTTTCTTTTTAGTCAGTAGAAGAATAAGATTAATCTTTTCTCGTGCTACTTTACCGACATTAATAAAAGATGGAATACAAATAGATGGTGTCTTTCTGCTTATGCTGAGAGTTTCATTCCGGAGAACTAGTTTTTAAAAATCATATTCGTGAACGCCCAGCTCTAATCGTAAAAAGAAAATGGTCATTGGGTTAATTAATCTTGATCAGCTCTTAGTCGAACTGTGTTTGGCTGTACGATCGTCCTTAGTGATCCTAAACCTAATCTGGAATATGAGACCGGTAAATAATGCGTGTTGATACTAAGTTTTAATAATGCTCTATTCGTCGTCAGTAGTGTGGAAGACTTTACATTTACATACTTGACTTGCTTCAGGATTTCTGTTGATATTGTCAACGGCTCCTAAATGATGAAGATATTGTTTTTGATTTTGGATTATCATATATAAGAGATACAATTACAGATAGTTTCTAATTTACAACTAAATACAATTCAGAAGACGATCGAGTCCAAATTCCCTTATGATGAAAAAAAAAGGTGTAATTTAGGAATAGGAAAACATATACAACAGTTTGAAAATAGTCCAAATGTGTTTGCTATAAAAATCAGAGTCCAGGCTGAAGCAACCGTCGTGGTTGATTAGTAGTAGCAGTGTTGATATTTGCCGTCCTCTTCTTTAAAATAGTAGCGCCTGTGGTTTTCTTTTTGAACTTCTCAACTAGAATGCGCACAACACCACTACCCGACAAACATTATATGCTGTATAACAGCTCGTTCAATCTAAAATTCAGCTAGAAAATTTCTTGTTCAGCTTTTAATCGACTGAAATTGTTAATTGGGTAGTAGGTAGCTGTGTAATGCGATTTCAATACACCTTAAATGCAACAGGACTAATGAGGATGGTGTGAGAGAGAGAGAGAGGCATTGTCACTGTTTTCTCCTACAGGTCATCGTCTCCGATCCACTCGAAGGCTTCGTTGTGTACGGAATCTTTCCCGCTCTTGAAGCGGACCGTCGTGTTGAACTCCTTCAGCTTCCGTCGGATGAACGACGACGAGGTACCGTTGTTTGACGGCTGGTTGCCGCTACCGTTGTTGGTTGGTTGATTCGTTGTACTGTTGCTGTCACTCTGCAAATAAATGAAGAAAAAGCAAAATTTAAAATGACGATGAAGAACCAAAAAATGCCAAGCCGAATTGACCAACAAGATCTCCGGCGATTCTTGCTAAGATGAGGGGCAGTTTTTACAGAAAAGGGTATAGCAATCGCCTCAAAACCCTACTTTCGACTAAGGACCACATACTGTTAAGAAATTTGCCCATTTTCTTTTTAGAGTGTATTGTTTTCATCCGCTAAGTTGTGCAGTTGTCAGTGAGATTTGTTGAACCGCCCAGTTGAAGGCTAACTATGCTACTACATATATTTTCAAAAAAAAAAAATTAAAATCTTATAAGCAAAACTTGCAACACTGCTAAATATAAATGGGTAAGCTCTCTCTTACTCTTTTCCCGTTCTCTTTAAAAAAAAATTTCGATTCATATTCACACACAGGCAGGACAAACCTTATTTCTACAGCAACACAACCAAGCATTATTTCATACAGTCCGTTTTGAGCGGTTCTTCGTTCACCATTCATTGCTCCACAAAACTATATTATTAGCATTCATAACGTCCAAACGTGACGCAGGTATGCTGTGGAGAAACAAAAAAGAACTGAAGAGCGAAGAGAGTAGTGAGACTCTCACAGTGAGAGGCTAGTAAAAATATTAATTCCAGAGACGTTTGTTTTTTTTTGTGTTAGTGGATCTCTCAATGAACTACCGACGGTTTTTGTATGAGTGAGGCTTTGTATCGATGCTGTCCTCCATTCAGTTTTGGCATGTTGCACAATTGTCAAGTTACTTGGTGCCGATCAAGTTGACACTGTGATTTACGGGTGGTTTTTCAGTTTTTCTTCCTCTGAATCGTGACAAGTGAATTCCATAAACATGGACATTAGAACTTTCTTTACGGCAAAAACAAAGGCATCGGAAACAGGTGAGTTTAATTTTAGCTGATGGTGGCTGTTTAATTTACCGCTTTGGTGCGTCTTAGATAAAACCGACAACGATGCAGCATCGATCACAGCGGCAGCAGAAGAAAAACCTGCAGAAAGTCCCTTAAAAAAGTTTCGGTATTCGGAAAGTGGTGGTATCACCGAACCGTCGACATCGGGTGGAATGGTTAGTGATGATTTTGGATTTTTCGTGGGAAAGCAGGTAAATATTTTATTTGCATTACCTTTTTTGTCCAACTAAAACATACTGCTTTTTAATTTAAATTGCAGATCAGTCACTGACACTACAGGGAAAGGTTTAGCCGATGTAATTTGTCAAGCATTGATTGATTTTGGACTTAACACGAAGTACCTCGTTGGTCAGGGATACGACGGTGCACGAGCTATGAGTGGGCAAGTAAAAGGCGTCCAAGCTTTTGTGCGAGAGCTTTACCCGAAGGCGCTGTATGTCCATTGTTGCTCTCACGTTTTAAATCTTTCAATCTCCGAGGGTTGTTCAGTTCCTGCAATCCGAAACTGCATGGGAGTGATCGAGAGCGTTTACAATTTTTTTAATTCACCAAAAAGAGCAAACGTTTTAAAAATAGAAACTGACAAGATTGAGAAAAGTGGTCCGATGGCAGAGAAGTTGAAAAGAATGTGTCCTACGCGCTGGGTTCAACGTCATGACTCGGTAAAAACGTTCAAAGACCTCTTGCATCCTATTTTTGCTGCTCTGGAAATAATTAAGACATGGACGGACAAGAAAGCCTCGACGGATGCTTCAGTAGTTCAGGCGTCCATTGAAAACCCTGAATTTTTGGTCAGCCTTTGTGTAACACACCATATTTTTTCGATAACTCGTCCGCTGAGTGTTTATTTGCAAAAAGAAAACCTTGATTTGGCAGAAGCAATGAACGCAGCAAGGGTAACCAAAAAGGCTCTGGGTGAAATGCAAGAAGATGCAGAAAATGCTTTCCGTAAAATCTTTTCTGAAGCGAGTGCACTCTGTGAATCTCTTGATGTGTCCCTTACAAAACCCAGAAGAGCTGGACGTCAGAAAGAGAACAAAAAATTGGAGACTCCGGAAGAGTTCTATAAAAACGAAATCTTCTTACCTTTCCTGGAAAATACCTTGCAAGCTTTGGAGGAGAAGTTTGTCAAACATGCTGACATGTTGGCACCTTTTCAGCAGCTACTGGATGCAGCATCTGATCCATCGAAAATCTCCGGATCTGCTCAGCATTTAGCCGAATTTTACGACCTTCAGAGCACAGGAATTCTTGGAGAAGCAATTCTTTGGTTTTCGGTACTCACGGAGAAAAAACCACGGAATGCTGCTGAAGCCCTAAATGTATGCAACGTTGATTTGCTTCCAACCATACATACACTGCTAACAATAATGGCGACACTCCCTGTTACGACTTGCTGTGCTGAAAGATCATTTTCGTCTTTGAAGAATTTGAAGACATATTTGAGAAATAGTACAGGAGAAGAACGGTTGAACGGTATCGCGCTTATGTATATCCACGAAAATGTTGCTGTCACCGAAGAGGAAGTTTTGGAAGAACTGTCGAACAAACCAAGAAGGTTGAAAATTTGAATCGTTGTCTTAAGCTTAAAAATTATATCGTTGTATGTTTGAAATATTAAATAAACTTGAATTATAAAACTCAAATTTTGATGCCACTATTTTTCCAAAACATGTTACCTTCAAGCTCACAAAACCCCCCCCCCCCACAACCAATTTCTGGTTGCGCTACTGCCCAAAAAAAGTTTTTACCCAAAGGAAGGAATAAGATATGGGTAGAGAAGGATAGTTTTTTTTTTTCGCGAAATATATATAAGTTTTTAGTTTTTTTTTTTCGCGCCAGAGAAAAAAGAGGAAGTTTACGACGATGTACGTGATGCGGTAGAATAATCAGAATAATAGGTGGAGCGGGGATCCCGCCCCGCCCGCGCCGCCGCCCCCACCCCCCCCCCCCCCCGAGAGGCACGAGAGCGAGAGGCCAACCGCCCCCCGGGGGTGGGGGACCACCACAATCTCCCCACCGCGCAGCCCACCCCGACAACACGCGCGGGGGCGCGCAAACCCCCCCCCCACAAGCCCCCCCCCCCGGAAAAGTGTCTCTTTTGAAAGAAATTTGTAGTGCGACCTAAGGCAAAAGTATGGAGCTGTATCTCTACAAAGTGGAGGAGCTGTATTCGCGTCTCGAAAAATCCGGCGAGAAGCTTTCGCAGTACATGCAGGTGGTGAATACTCCAGCAAGGCCCTCCAGCGGTTCTATGTGAATGAAGGCATCAAGGCGGAATACACGGAGGCATACTCTCCGCAGCTAAATGGAGTATCGGAGAGGAAGAATCGGTCGCTGAGTGAGATGGGACGGTGCTTGCTGCTAGACACAGGCATGCACACTCGATTCTGGGCGGAAGCGGTAAACACAGCCTGCTACCTCCAAAATCGCTTGCCGTCGGCTGCCGTAGGACGAACGCCGTACGAAATCTGGCACGGTCGAAAGCCAGACCTCGGCCACTTGCGACTTTTACGGATGTAGTGGTTACGTGTTGATTCCGTCTGTGAAACGCAAGAAGCTGGATGTCAAAGTCGTAAAAATGACGTTTGTCGGCTACTCATCCAACCACAAGGCATACCGGATGTTGGATATTCGTACCGGAGAAGTCAAGATCAGTGGTGACGTTAGATTTTTGGAGTTTGGCGACGAACCGAAGAAAGGGCAGCTTAAGGAGAAGAAACTGTCCGGAGGCCTGCAGCATTCAGTCAAGCCGGCGAGTTCCGTCAATGCTGGTGATATCGAATGGAAGATAGAAGATTTATCTAAGCCGACTGAAAATCCTGATGGTGCTGAACCCAAGGAAGACGAGTTCCTCGGCTGGGAAGACGCAGAAGATTTATGGCCTGGAGAAGTTTTCGGTGAAGGAGATCTGCGTGCTCTTTGGGAGAATGATGACAAAGAAATCGTTACCCGAATGAAGGGCACCTAGTGAAGGAGAACGCAGCTGAACCGCAGTCGTACCGTGAAGCCATATCTAGTCCCGCAATGTACCCAATGGAAATCAGCGATGGACGAAGAAATAGAATCGCATCGGGAGAATGGAACCTGGCAACTTACGATACTTCCGCCTCATCGAAAGTCCATTAGATGCAAATGGATATATAAGTGCAAAGTGGACGAAAACGGAAAACTTGTGCGCCATAAGGCTCGCTTAGTGGCGCAAGGTTTCTGTCAAAAGTACGGGAAGGACTATCGTTGACAATCGCCAATGCGAGGAAGATGTTGGCCAAACATGTCGACATAAAGACCGCGTATATCTACGGGCACCTTCAGGAGGAGATCTTCATGCGGCAGCCTCCTGGCTATGAAAGCGGGAATCAGGACGAGGTCTGCAGACGGAAGCGCAGCCTATACGGCCTCAAGCAGGCGGCCCGTGTTTGGAACAAGCGGATCGACGAGGTTCTCAAGGCCATGGGGTTCCATCCGGCGAAGGCCGATCCGTGTCTCTACATAAGGGAGTGTTTCCTTTTGATTTAAGTTGACGACATTATCGTTATCTGTGCGACGGAGATCGAGTTCGCAGAGATCGTCGGCGTCCTGAACGGTAACGTTAAGATCTCGGTGATGGGAGACCTAACGTTCTTCTTGGGAATCCAAGTCCGTCTGGAAGCCGGACAGTATCGGCTCAATCAAAAAGCTGATTTGAGTTGTCTTCTGGATAAGTTTGGAATGCGCGAAGCGAAGCCGTCGAAAGTGCCGATGGACCCTGGCTTCCTCCAACAAAAGGAGGAGAGGAGCAAGAGTCTGGAATCCGTGGAACAGTACCAGAGCCTTATTGGAGCTTTGTTGTACGTCGCCGTAAGTACCAGACCGGACATTTCAATAGCAACCTCTATTTTGGGAAAACGTGTGCAGGCGCCCACCGCAGCCGATTGGAACGAAGCCAAGCGGGTGTTACGCTACCTCAAATCAACGATCGACTTGGAGCTCTGCCTGGGATGCACCGATCAACCGTTCGAGTGTTTTGTGGATGCGGATTGGGCCGGCGATGAGTCCGACCGCAAGTCAAGCTCGGGGTATCTATTTAAGTTTCGTGGCGGAGTCATCGGATGGTGCTGCCGCAAGCAAAAATTTGTCGCTCTATCAAGCATCGAGGCCGAATATGTTGCTTTAGCAGAGTGTTTGCAGGAGCTTCAATGGATCCGGAAGTTGATGGAGAGTGTAGGGGAGCAGCTTGATTATCCGATAGTCGTCAGGGAAGACAATCAAAGTTGCATCGCCCTCACGAAAGCAGACCGGAACGAGAAGAAATCGAAGCACATTGAAACAAAGTATTGCTTTGTGAAAGATCTAGTTCGTGAAGGGGTAGTGCTGTTGCAGTATTGCCCCTCTGAGCTGATGGAAGCAGACCTACTGACCAAACCGCTGCAGGCGGTTAAGTTGAAGACGCTACGAGAGGCAATTGGGGTCAAACCGACCAGTGTTGAGGAGAAGTGTTGAACCGCCCAGTTCGACTTATCGATTTGTTTCAGTGCAGTCTAGTGCAGGCACCACTGCCCAGTTTGACAGTTAAATCACTTCCGCTGTAACTGTATAGAAAATAAATTTTCATTCGTTCTTGCCGTCGAGTACAGTACACAAGTGTTTCATTCTTGTTCCGAGCTGCCTGTCTCAGCGTTTTTACTTTGCTTAAGAGATTTCGGTCGAGAAGGAAGAAAATCAGTAAACTGTTTGCGGAAAGATTTTGCTCACCCACATCCTTCATAGATTCCAGGAACGGATGACAGTAGACCACAAGCCAGTAGCTGGACGAAAGCCGGGGACAATGCACAAAACCTGCTAATTTCAAGCGGAATCCGACCATTTTGTTGACGCAGGCTTGGCCAAAAAAATTGATGTTTCGCAAAGGTTCGTCCAGAAACGATCCGGATTGAAAAAGTGACAGGTGCAGAACTTTCCAAATCAGAAAGAACGCCAACAGAGTGTTGTCAAACTTTGCGTGACCGGAAACTTTACACGAAGCTGCTAACGAAATGCCGGTGCTGCGTCATTGATGATGATTGATGGATTTTAAACAGTTGCCCGGACAGCAATAATTCACGGGTAAGGACTAGTTTGGATGACCGTTTCTAACGTAAGAAGCTATCAAAATTCGCTTCGAAGCACCTGAATCCCATGAAAGAAAAAACACCCTTTCAAACCAGGCAAAAGTCCCACAGAACAGAGCGCCCCCCACAATGCCCCCCCCCCCACAAAAAAAATATAATATATAATATAAAACAACGCAAAATCACTACCCACCCCCCCCCACATGTGCCCCACACAGGGAAACACTTTAGACAGTTGAGCATATAAAAAAAAAAAAAAACCAACCACCCCAATACGCGCCCCCTGGTTGTCCCCCACAGCAAAAAATAACAATTTAGGTTGTCAACACATCGGCACCTTACAGGAACACCCAGAACATTGCAACCGTTGTTACGTTGTGTTAGAAACTAAGTAATCGATGAATTATTATTGTACATAGTAGTAAGCCATGAATTATCTCAAATATACTTTTGTTCATTCGTTGCCCAAACGTTTGAAGGAAGAAAATGTTTTCACTGTCAAGACTCAAGAAGTTCCTAGAAATAAGATGTCGAATCCGAACGTTGGAGATGGAAGAAGTTCTGGAGCGCATGCCGGCGGCGATGGCAGGATGGCTGAAACGCAAGCTGGCGGAATGAGAATACCTGGAGGCATGGTGTCATTGCAGGCGAGAGGAGTTCTTCGTGGATCGGAAAATTACAATTCCTGGGCGTTTTCCACCAAGGTGGTACTCATCAAAGAGCAAACCTGGTGTGCCGTGAAGGATCGTAATGAAGGGGATCCGGAAGTAAGCGAAGAATTGTCGGAACAAGCTCTGGTAACCATCTGTCTCAACATCGATCGGAGCATCTACGGCCTGGTGCAGAATGCGAAAACCGCAAAAGATGCATGGGACAACTTGCGGAATACGTTCGAAGACAGTGGCTCTACCCGGAAGATTGAACTTCTTCGGAGGCTGACAGGCATCCGATTGATCGGGGCCGAGAGGGACGACGTCGTCATTTGCCAGTCTCCCCAGGAGTACGTGAATGAGATTATGCTGACCTGCAATCAGCTGATGAAGGTCGGCTTCAAGGTGGACGGTACTTGGATGTGCAGTTTGCTGCTGAAAAGTCTGCCAAAGAAGTACGATCCGATGATCATGGGCTTGGAGTCATCCGGAGTTGCTTTGAAGGCGAAGATCATGCAGGAAGTCAAAGTGAAGGGTGGTTTGAAATCGTCCGAAAGCGAGGGTGCATTCTTCAGCAAGCAAAATGTACCAAAGAAGCAAGTTGATAAGGCTGGTGTGAAGTGTTTCCGATGCAAGAAGCTTGGCCACTTTGCATCAGAATGTCAGAAGTGAGCCAGCGGCGAGAAGAAGGATAAGCGAAGTACCCCGAAAGGAAATGCAGCTTTCTTCGCCGCCCACGCGGTGCAGTCAACCAAACGAAGCGATAGCCATTGGTTCTTCGATTCAAGCGCAACTACTCAATTGTGCCGGAACAAGAGCGTGCTCGAGAATCCACAGGATGTGTCATCACGGATAAACGTGGCCAACAACGCTGAGGTGGCCGTCGTAGCGAAAGGATCGGTGAAGCTGGAGGCTGAGTGCGGCAATGTGACCTGGGACCTCACAATGAGCGATGCACTATGTGTCCCTGATCTGGCGATTAATTTACTTTCGGTGAGCAAGGTATGCCAGAAGGGATTTCGTGTGATGTTCTCCAAGAAGGAGTACAATGTTGTCAACCCGGACGACGAGGTAGTGGCGATTGGTCGTGAAGTTGGCGGCCTCTACAAGCTGATCGAAACGAAGAAGCCCGTGGGGAATTTGGTGAAGGACGACAAGTACGAGTTGTGGTATCGGCGCATGGGACACCTCGCTGCCGGTGGGATGAAGCAACTCAAGACGATGGTAACCGGCGTCGACTTCGAAATGGAGAATCCAGCGAAGTGCATACCGTGCATCGAAGGTAAGCATTCCCGTCAACCGTTTAAGTCGAAAGGGCACCGAGAGGAGCGCGTGCTAGAGCGTATTCACTCGGACTTGTGCGGACATCGATAGGAGGCAGTCGCTATTTTCTCACCTTCATCGACGACGCAAGTCGGAAAAACGTCTTGTATTTCTTGAAGTGGAAGACGGAAGTACTCGAGGCACTGCAAGATTACAAGGCCTTTGTGGAAAAGCAGACTGGTGAGAAGATCAAGCGAATCCGCACCGACAATGGAAAAGAGTATGTGATTCAAAATTTTCAAAGCTTCCTGCGGAAGGAGGGAATTCAGCATGAGACGCTGGATGAATCGAACGTTGACCGAAAGAGCAAAGAGCATGCTGTTCGATGCTAACCTGGACAACCGTTTTTGGGCAGAAGCAGTTGCAGTCGCATCCCACGTTGTCAACCGATCGCCTACAAAGGGACTGTCGGTGACCCCCGAGGAGAAGTTCTCCGGAAAGCGGCCGGATGTGTCGCACCTACGGATATTTGGAGCCAAGGTCATGGTGCATGTGCCGAAGGAGAAGCGAAAGAAGTGGGACAGGAAGTCTGAAGCGTGCATCTTCGTTGGCTACAGCGAAGGTTCGAAGGCGTATAGAGTGTACAGCAAAAAGACGAAGAAGATTTTCGTCAGCCGAGATTTGATTTTTCTTGACGAATGCCAACTGAAGCGCAGTGAGACAACGGAAGAACCATCAAACGAGGACGCCGAAGGGCGTGAACTGGTGATTCAGAATGAACGAGTCGAAGTGACTGACCAGACTGAACCAACCGAAGCAGATGATGAGCCCGAGGACGATGCTGCTGGCGAGAATGTCCTGGATGAAACGGTCTACAACGACCTAGACTCTATAGATGATGAAGAGTTGTTACCTTCCGTGCTCCCTCCACAATCAGAGGACCCACAATTGTTGGTAAGGCGCAGTGTTAGGGAGCACACTGTCTCAGGCAAGTATAGCGATTATATTATGAAAGTGGTTCCCAATCTGAACAGATACATTCCATCGAAACGGAGGGCGAGCCAGCCACGCTCCGAGAGGCGCTCGCTCGATACAACAGCGACAGATGGAAGCAAGCGATACTGACGGAATACGAGGCCCAGATGGAGAACCAAACATGGGAGTTGGTTGAACTAACGAACGGAAGGAAGCCTCTACGCTGCAAGTGGGTTTACAAGCTGAAGACGAACTCGGATGGATCTGTGGAGCGGTACAAAGCCCGCTTGGTCATCAAGGGCTTCTCCCAGGTGCATGGTATCGATTACACCGAAACGTACGCCCCTGTTGTTCGGTATGCCACCATCCGGTATCTGATGTCGATGGCTGCCAAGATGAATCTCAAGATCCATCAGCTGAACGCGGTGTCGGCGTTCCTGCAGGGCGACCTTGAAAAAGAGGAAATCTATATGGAACAGCCGAACGGATTCGTCGACCCAGCCGCACTTACGAAAGTCTGCCTCTTGAAGAAAGCACTCCATGGGCTCAAGCAAGCCAGTAGGGTGCGGAACCAGAAATTGGATGCTGAGCTGAAGCGCATTGGTTTGAAGCAGTCCCCCTACGACTGGTGTGTGTGTACTTCAAGATTGAAGCTGGCATGGTTCTGATAGTGGCTGTATACGTGGACGATATGCTAGTGTTCTAAAACAGCCAGCGATGGGTGGATCGTTTGAAGAAATAGCTGATGACTAAATTCCGGATGAAGGACCTTGGTTTGGCCAGCAAAATCCTTGGGATACGAGTGACGAAAGATGGTAGCCGTGTAATGATAGATCAGGAGAGATACGTCGACTGTCTGCTGAAGCGCTTCAATGTTGCAGATTGCAATGTCGTGGCAACCCCTGCGGATCCGAACCAGAAGCTAACCAAGCCCAAGTACCGAAGAGGATCGGAAGCAGATGGAGAACGTCCCATTCCGAGAGCTTGTGGGAAGTCTGCAGTATCTGGTTTCGCGGTGAACATGGTAAGCCAGTTTTGCCAGAACCCACGGAAGGCGCATTGGGTCGCAGCAAAGAGGATTCTGCGGTATCTCAAGGGAACCAAGTCGATGAAAATGACATACTCGAAGGAGTCCGATGTAGGTTTCGTTGGCTACAGTGACGCGGATTGGGCGAATGATCGTGAAGCACGGCGTTCTATCACCCGCTATGTTTTCAAGCAGGCAGGTGGTGCCATTTCGTGGAACTGCCGTAAGCAGGCTACAGTTGCAGAGGAGGCAGAGTATATGGCTGTTTCGGCAGCGACCCAAGAAGCCTTGTGATGGCGTGGACTACGGGAGCAGTTGCATGGAGTTTCGGAGGCAATTCCAATCCGTTGCGACAACCTCAGTGCTGTGCATCTGGCGAAAAAGGAAGTGGGATATTTACCTCGCAGCAAACATATTGATATCCGGCAGCACTACGTGCGAGAAAAGCTGGAGCAGAAGATGATCACTCTGCAACACGTCGGAACGCAGGAGCAAATCGCAGATGTCCTCACCAAGGCAATTACAATCTCGAAGCTAAAAGAAGCAAAGCAAACCCTCGGGATCAAATAATTCTCGATTAAGGAGGAATGTTAGAAACTAAGTAATCGATGAATTATTATTGTACATAGTAGTAAGCCATGAATTATCCCAAATATACTTTTGTTCATTCGTTGCCCACACGTCATTCGAGTAAGAGCTACTTTCAACACGTTGTACGTTTTATTAAGAAGATTTTTTCTCGCAAGATGAGCACTTGCCGCTGAGGATCGTTGAATTGTGCGGACGGTTTGAAGCAGTGCAGACCTGCCGGTCGAGAAACTCAAGGGAAGAGAAAATTACGTCACGTGGGCGTTTTCGACGAAGATGACCTTCATCCGGGAAGGTACGTGGAATGCGGTGGAACCGCGAGAAGTTGAGGTCGTGGATGAAGAGACGAAGCTCAGGGCGTTAGTCGTCTCAGTTTGGAGAAGACCAACTAAAGTTTGGTGCTGGCCGCGAAGGACGCGAAAGCAGTTTGGGACAGCTGGAAAAAGCTTTCCAAGATGACGACATTTACAGGCCGATCAGTTTGCTGCAGCAGCTCGCTTCGATTCGGCTGGAGTTTTTTCTGCCGACGCCGTCAAATCCAAGATTCGGCCCACCAAGCGAAAGCCAACTATACCCTATATCCAGTAGGAAAATTCTAGAATTATAATTTCGTGATTTGTTTAAACTTGCTGCACTAGTTGACGGGGAGTCCGAAGGGACATTTGACTTGACCATATTCGCTGGCGGTACTGCAGTCAGAAGAAGTTGTATTTTAAGTTAATAAATACTTACTATGCTACTCAGTGTATCGGTTGAGCTGGAATCGGTGATGTAGTAGTTGGAACCGTCCCGCCGAATGTACGAAAGTGGAGCAAATTCGGCTTGATGAGTCTGAAAAATTAAGAAAACAAAACTGTCATAATCGTTATCGATAAAAGCAAACTGAATTATCCGAAAGTATCAGGCAATCCACAATCTCAGCTCAACACCGTTTGCTCTCAAATCAACGTAAAGGTTGTCCACGTTAAAATTTCAACACACAAAGCGATTTGCCAAGAAGATCTTTTCATCCACATCGCCACCCACCTGAATGTTGTTGATGTCGGAACCGTTCTTCTGGTTGAGCAACTCATCCACGATCGACTGAAGGCACACGGACATAAGCATCGACTGCTCGCTGTAGATCGTGATCCACTTGAGCTGATTCTTCGCCATCAGATACTCGAACGATAGCTCCAGGTTGTTCGCTGGGTCGCCTCGACTCTCCGACGACGAGTTGGAGGAGATTTCTTCGTTCTGCAATCGAAAAGAGGATTGTACTGTGAATCTCAGAACCGTGTCCAGGTTACCTACATTATGGATTGTCGTCACCCGCCAGCACCGGATCCTCGTCACCTTGAATTTAGTTTCCTGTATTTTTTTACCGTAGTGTGTCAGCAGGTTGAGTTCCCGGTTGCCGATGATGACCGTGGCCATCGTATTCGGTTGGGGATAGTCTACGCATACCCGCGGGAACTGCAAGCACCCATACAGAGGCAACTTGCGCACAATCTCCAGATACTCCCGTTTGTTCCCCCGGGCCTGCAGCTCGGTCAGCTGTTCGTTCAGGTCCCGAGTGGTCAGGATCCAGCCCCGCTCGACGTCGCTTAGCGCCTGAATGTAGAGGAGGTTAAGCGCGATCCGGTCCCGCATCAGTTCCAGATCGTAGTTTGCGTCCCAGTAGCTGGTCCGTATCACAATCTTGCAGTCCTCCCACTGTTTCTGCGAAATGTGGGGAGCCTCAAAGTCCATTAACTTCTTGCTGATGGCCACATCACCGTTGGTTTCGTTGCGCACCAGATATAGCGAAAAATAGTACGTATATTCTTTGGGTAGGTCTATCAACGAGCAGGCCTTTTCCAGCACCTTGCTGGAGCAGTCTGTGGTGAAGGCTTTCGTCAGTATCCGGTAGCCGTTCATGAGGAATACGTCCAGGCTGACTTCGCGGCATTCGGTGAAGGAGGACTCCTGCTGGGCATTCAGCAGGAATGCCCGGAGCAGTTCCGACCGACATAGCACCGGATCTTGGCCCACTGAAACGAACGGGGGAAATTGGATTAGTGAAACACTTTTTTTTAAGTTGCTATTCAAGTTTACCCAGTTGAATGTACCGCTCGAGGCTAATCCGTCGCTGTTCAATCTGATTGGGCGTCAGTGGGAGTAGCTTCTTGGGTGGAAAGCTCGGCAGTGCCAGCGTGGGCAGTGACCGTTTCAGCTGCTCGTGGAGGCTGTGCAGCTGTTTGTACCGGAGGCAACAGTGGAAGCTACCGTTGATGTGAATGTTGAAGCCCTGCAACGAAATGGGAAAACAATGGCCAATTAATGTTGGGTCTCTTCTTCTTGGCGGCTTTGCTTGTTAATCAGCACCTTTACGTAATTAAGTAGAGAGAGGTGGGTATGTAAAAGTACAAAGCGGTTAGCAAATTGCGCTTGTCCAAGGGCAGCGTCGTGATTTGTTTACCGCCTCACTGTTCGTGGGCAATGAATAATGGACAAGGACGGATACACGGAATCAAGTCAAGCCGAACGATCGCTGCCCGGCATTAGAAACATTCCATCCACTACAACTATCTGCTGGCTAAGTGGATGCTTTTTTGCGACAGGGTGGAAAAAGAAAGTAGCATGCGATTTGATAATCGCTTTCGGGTATTTTCGCTTGCCTTATCTGCTATGTACAACTGGAATTTTCAGCCGATAGTTGGTTACACATGAAAGAGGCGTACGAAAGGAATATGCGTCGAGTTCCATGGTTGAATGAATTTCGAGAAAAACAGTTTGATGAACTCCTTCATCATGATCCGTTGGCACTTGTGGAGATGCTTCGTGCTTGGTTACTCAATCAGCTGCGACCGACTGTGATTGAGCAATAATAATAACACAACAGAAGTATAAATTACCTCAACTAGATGCCCCGTTGCGCTCGAGATTGAGGCAGCCGGTGGTCAGTGGATTAATTTTGTTTGCTCCCTGCAAAGTACTTACGAGTCGAATTGTGAGCGCAAGACACTCTGGGATGCGGTAAGGATTTCAGTTTGTCGAAAGTGGTTCATTTGATAAGAGATATCAAGGTTGAGTGGGAAATTGTTTACTAGAACGTCAGGGGTAAATAATTCCGGGGGTTTGAGTGTCAAATGAAAGTCTTCAGTTCAATATTGTGCCTTTTAGGGAATAATAATTAAATAGCAACCAAACGGTTGACGGTCTAATCCAAGTTAGAAAACACGATTCTGAGCTTGTCCACGAACGTGTTTCTAAATATTGACCAACATTCTAAAGTCGACGACTAAACAATTTACATTTTATAAATCGTAAGGCGGAAATAAACACCAGCCTTTCTACTTCCATTTGTTTCCTTCAAAATGATTGATACTTATCATGCTTTCAGCTGTAATCTCGACGTCTCAAAGCGGGCAGGGTTGCTCGTGATGAGTTCACACCGCTGCAGCATTCGTCATCAAAGAATGGTAACGAAAACAAGAGTGAGAAAAATGCAGAAAATGCGATAATTAAAATGCAATTACATCACTCAATGGCAGCCCGTGTCCGGACAGGGTTGATTGTTTTCTAATCAACGCAAATTAAATAAACTGCAAACTCGCATCTGCACACAAACATTCATCGTGTCGTATTGTACCCGCATTTCTTATGTAACATCGTGTTAATTCCTCCAGTGAATTCCCGGCCAGTGAGCGGGCGTATGAACTCGTAGGCAGTTAGCGTTGACCTTTATCGATCCAACGACCCATCTGGCACCGAGCATCGAATCGTTTGCCAAAACTTCAGTTAATTGAAGGTAAACACATTCACTTTCTTCTGTGCGCTCCGGTGATGTCGATAGAATGAGCCAGATGGTGGAGAAGTGAATGCCGAAAATAGAACGAATCGAAAAATCGATGTAAATTACGTTAAAACAAACGAGTAAACAACCTCCGGCCCAGGAGCTGCGGCAGAGTAAATGTATCCTGCTGTGTTCAATTTGTTTTGCTGAAGGTTTCCGAAAAAATCCAGACAGTCTGGTTGCAACCGAAATTGAGAAGCTCTATCGTTATCGTCAGTTTGTTGTGCGTTGTGTTTATCTCTGTTTGTTTTTGTGTTTAGAGATGAAAATCATGCGTAGTAATCGTAGTAGCCTAGTTTAAAGGATGCACGGAGATGAAAATTGTTACATCAAGGCAACCCATGATTTTTCATCATTTACAGTAAAATAAAATATCGAATCATTCTATGTCCAACCTTCGAATCAAGAAGTTGTTTATTTCTAAGGCCTTATCATTTGGCGACGAGAATTAAGAATCCACAAAGATACCAGGAGGAGATCATTATGAAGATGGAATTCAAGAAGTTATTCTTCAAATGACCCAGCTTTTACAACGGATGGCAGAGCAGCAGCAGAATCCAAAGCATCAATCCCAGGAGCAGATTTTGGAATCACACTCTTCAAACATCACGGAGTTTATCTTCGACGAAGAAAACGGAGTAACGTTTGGACGTTGGTTTGACCGCTATCAAGATCACTTCGAGAACGATGCTGTTGGCAAATCATAGTAATCCTCGATTCAATATACCTATGTTAGCAACTATACTTTGTTAGGAAAATAAAACTTCATTCGTTATCAACCACTCAAGCAGTACGGTTCGACGTTCATTCCATTACAAGTGGTTATGGGCCCAGGACTAGCTACTGCGGGAAGATTTCAATATTGAAATTCCAAGATGAGTGTAATCGGTGATGGAAGAAGCAATGCCGAGATGGTTCAAGCAAAAAGCGGACGAATCAGCGGAATTGCAATGTCAGTCATCGAAAGGCTGAAGGGTCGTGAGACACGACCTGGGCGTTTGCCATGAAGATGACGCTCATTCGCGAAGGATCCTGGGGTGCTGTGAAGCCGGTCGAAGGTCAAGTCGTCGACGATGAGGTCAGCTTACGGGCGTTGGCTACCATATGCTTGAGTTTGGAACCACAAACTATAGCCTGGTTCAGGATGCTACGACTGCCAAAGAAGCTTGGGAGAAGCTACAAAACGTTTTCCAAGACAACGCACAGTGGGGATAATCGAAGCTGTAATCGGACTTATTTCAAATCCACTGGTATTTGTACATGAACTGATGTTTTTCTATAGGAAAAAACGCCAATAAATCGATTGCCACTAATTTCATCCTGTGCAGAGCATTAGAAGTGGCTCATTTTGCCCCATTTCACCCTAATTCGGAGTGTTCGTTCAGTTTTTACTCCGATAACTACAATTGCCGCTATTTTTTTGCTTGAAAAAGAACATATCTTTATGAAAAACTCTCAGGAATCGAATGGTGCCGGTTTCATGCTGTGCAGAAATAGTTTATTTCGCCCCATTTTACCCTAAACATGTGTTTTTACACTCCCATTCTTTTTTTTCCCTTCCCTTTTTTTTCATTTTTTCCTCATCCCCTACCCCCTCCCTCCCTTTTTTTTTTTTTTTTCCTGTTTTCTGCTCTACCCTCTATTTAATTTTCATCCACTTTAATTTCACTTTAAAATAAAAGTGCATATTATTTTTTTTTACATTTTCAAATATAAAACACAAATATTTTTTTATAATGTACAAAAAAAAAAAAAAAAATATATTGAAATACATTTCCCCCCCCCCTTTCGCGGGTGTCGCGGAAAAAAAACATCAAAAAAAACCTTTTTTTTTTTTTCCCCAAGTGAATTTTCATAAACAACTGTCATTTGACTCAAATTGAAGTTCGAATGTGCAGCAAAATTTTTCTTTTCAAAATGTTGAATAGTGAGATTGTGAAAATTTACTTAAACTCTAATCGCAAGAAGCAGCGAGTAGTGCAGCTTCTGATAGCGAGAGGTGTAGGCTGTGAGTCAACTGTGTCTAAAGATGTGACGAATTGGGTGAAACAGTTTACAAAACGCTGGGTAAATGCGCATGGAAAGGAACGTTTTTATGAGAGAAACAACGACTGGCTAAATCAAACATTCGAGGTAAGGGTTCTGAGTGGAAACATACGTATATAGGGTAGGTGTACCAGTTATGGCAATACTTAAAAGTGTACCAGCTATTTGGCCTATGGAAATTAACTAGAGTATGGCCATTACTAGCGCCATTGCGTAATGCGATAATGGTGCGAAGTGGTACACTTGCCATGACTCGTACACCTACCCGATCTTGACAGAAACATAATCATCACATAACATTTTTATAGACGTCAATTGATCAGCGATCTACGAAGTCATCTCGATGACCTGGGCGAAAGAAATTGAAGAACGCACGAAGATGATGTATAGAGCACTCTATAGTGAGGTTGAGGAGATAAACAGTCGACCTATCGTTATCGATTCATTAGTATATATGTATATATGTCTACACGAAATATTTAAGAACATTTCATTAACCATTTTTTTTTTTTTTGTTTCATGAGTTAGCAGAACGGAAAAGTCCGCGTTAAAGTTAGTGCATTCTATGCCATGGTCGATGGAAAAGCGGCCAATGCTATCGTGGACAACCGAAACACACACGTCTGTCCTTTGTGTGTTCCTGGTGCTGATCTGCAAGTTGGGCCTTCCTTCTTCCATTCACGGCTGAATGTTGTAGAGTGGCTGCTTCGCGTTGCGGCACAGAAAAAGGTCGGCAAACAGGGAGACCTTGCTCAGTCGAATCCACTTGTGAGAGGAAAAGTCCGCGAAATCTCTGATACGTTAGAAGGAGCATTTAAAATGAACATTAACCGTCCAAAGATTGGAGGCAGCGGCAGTAGTAACAATGGAAACATGGCTCGTCGTCTCTTGAGTGATCCATACCCTTTTGCTCAGATCCTGGAAATCGACAAAGAATTTGTGGAGAAAATTCGACTGATTAGCTGTTTGGCACTGTCGTCGAACATTTTAGATGCACAAAAGGTTAAAGATCTCTACAACGACATAAAGAATCTTGTCACTAAAGAATTTGAGTTTGTGACACGTCTTCCTCCATCTCTTCACAAGTATAGTCATATGCCGGAATTGATTGAGCGATTAGTAAGTATACAAACTAAAACTGAAAACATTATATATAACAAAAGCAACACAAATATCTAATGTATTGATTTCAATTCCAGCCGTACCCAATTAGCTTGATTGACGAGTATTCAGGAGAACGTTGTCATAAACGCTATAAGCATGCCCGGCTACAGCTTTCGCGAAAAACTTCACCAGAGGACAATTTGACAACATGCTAAGCTGGCACCATTTGATTTCCCAGTGCACTGCAGTGTTTTCTACGTAAGATATGTTCCTTTTCGAGCGAAAACTACAGCCGCGGCAATTTGAATTATCGGAGTAAAAAATGAAAAAAAAAACACACTTTTAGGGTAAAATGGGGCGAAATAAACTATTTCTCGACCTCTGCACAGCATGAAACCGGCACCATTCGATTCCTGAGAGTTTTTCACATAAGATATGTTCTTTTTCAAGTAACAAATATAGCGGCAATTGTAGTTATCGGAGTAAAAAATAAAAAAAATACACTTTTAGGGTAAAATGGGGCGAAATAAACTATTTCTCGACCTCTGCACAGCATGAAATTGGCACCATTCGATTCCTGAGAGTTTTTCACATAAGATATGTCCCTTTTCAAGCGGCAATTGTAGTTATCGGAGTAAAAACTGAACGAACACTCCGAATTAGGGTGAAATGGGGCAAAATGAGCCACTTCTAATGCTCTGCACAGGATGAAATTAGTGGCAATCGATTTATTGGCGTTTTTTCCTATAGAAAAACATCAGTTTCTTCAAAAACCCCCGGGGATTTAAAAAAAAGCCCGATAACAGCTCCGATTACGCCACGGTGCACGGTTTCGCCGCGGAAGACCGGATTCCCCGGAAATTGATTTCGATTCGACTGGCTCATAAGCTTGCGGGTATCGGATTCCAGGTGGACGATTCGTGGCTGGCGGCTTTATTGCTAATGGGACTTCCGGACAGGGGCCTGGCAACCCTATCCTAGCTACTAGCATTTGACAGTATGCAACATATCACGGGCCTTATTTGAATAAGGCCCGTCTGACGTTTGTCACTGCGGATGCAAACACCTGCATTGCTTACAATCAATAAATCTTTTGATGTTTGGATGTTAGAGATGTTGGCTATAGGGAAATGGCAGCCAGTCAGGTCCTTGCCCAGATCATTACGAGCCCATGATATCATTATGCAGCAATGTGTCCATTGAAGCAACAGTCTACGAAGAAAGAGAGTAAGGCGTTGTGCAGTGTATTTGCGATAGGCGATGTGGGCCAGGACGAATGGTACTTTGATTCTGGCGCCACGTGCCATATGACTCGTGTTGGCGACAAGTTCGTGCAACAGCAGCAAATGTCACATCCCGTGGGAACAGCGAACAACGATTGTATGATGTCTGTTGCGAAGGGCCTTGTGAAGTTTGAACTCGAAAATGAGCTAATCGAAGTGCAAGACGTACTGCAGATTCCAGACCTGGCAACCAAGCTTCTTTCTGTAAGCAAGCTTTGTCAGAAGGGATTGTCGGTGGTGTTCACCGCTGATGAATGCGAGGTACGCGAGAATGACGGAAACGTTATCGCTTCGGGAACACAAGTCGGTGGTCTGTACAAGTTGAACCGAAGATCCAAGGAGTCTTTGCTGACGGGAAGCTCGGAAATTTGGCATAAACGGATGGGACACCTCAACTACCAAAGTCTGCGCAAGTTGACAACAATAGCGGATGGCATTGAATTGGCAAAAGAAAAGGTTCCAGAGTGTATCGCATGCATTAAAGCTAAGCATGCTCGTAATCAGTTTTCTTCTAGTTCAACCAGAATCGTTGGTGTGTTGGACCTAGTACATTCGGATCTAATTGGTCCGATAGAAATTCCGTCGCTTGGTGGGAGTCGATTCGTCATGACGTTCATCGATGATGCAACTCGGAAGGTATTCCTGTACTTCCTGGAAAAGAAGAACCAAGCATTTGAAGCTTACAAGAAGTTCAAGTCCATGGCTGAGCGTCAAACTAACCGGCAATTGAAGATTTTAAGGACTGATAACGGAACCGAGTGGACTGGAAGGAGGCCTGATTTACATCTGAAGGTGTTTGGATCAATGGCGCTTGTTCATGTTCCGAAGCAAAAACGCAAGAAGTTCGATGTGAAGTCACAAAAGGCAATCCTTGCCGGTTATGCAGAAGATTCCAAAGGATACATGCCTTTCAATACGGTCAACCAAACAATACTCATCAGCAGAGACGTAATCGTGGTTGAAGAAGGTCAACCACAGAAAGTGGTCGTGCAAGCAGATAATTTCGCATCCGTGAAATTCATGGAAGTGTACACGATCGAGCACTCAATCGTGGATGGTGGTGAAGTCTCTGATGAAGCAGTAGATCTGGATCGTAGTTCGCAAAGCAGCGAAAGTGATTTTGAATCTTTGGACGGAGACAATGAACCTGCGCTCCCACCGCAAATTGAAAGACCAGCTGAAGTGCAGCAAGGGTTTAGGCGCAGCGGTCGGGAGCGTCAAATCCCAGGCAAGTACAATGACTTTGTCAGTTATAATTCGTTTACTGGCGATGTTGTTTCCCCACAGTCTTCATCAGTGATCAATGATGTTAGTGGAACATTGCCTGATGATCCACAATTCTATGAGGAAGCGTTGAGCCGACCAGATCGTGACCAATGGCTTGCAGCAATGCGTGAGGAAATGAAGGCTCTCGAGGAAAACGAAACGTGGGATTTGGCGAATCTTCCACGAGACCGGAAACCTATTCGGAACAAGTGGGTTTTCAAGACCAAACGAACAGCGGATGGCAATATTGAGAGGTACAAGGCGCGTTTGGTGGTGAAAGGTTGCTCCCAGCGACCAGGTATCGATTATGATGAGGTTTATGCTCCAGTTGTACGCTACTCTACAATTCGATACTTATTGGCCTTGTCGGTGAAGCACAACCTGGACATCGATCAAATGGATGCGGTAATGGCTTTTCTACAAGGCGAACTTCAAGACGAGGTCATCTACATGGAGCAACCAGAAGGGTTTGCTGTGGATAAAACGAGAGTTTGTCAACTACGGAAGGCACTCTCGCCGGGTATGGAACAATCAGTTGGATGCGGCTTTGAAAGATTTCGGCTTGACACGTTCCAAGGTGGATGCTTGTCTGTATTTCCGGCTCAATGGAGACATGATGCTGTTCGTGACGATCTATGTTGATGATTTCCTGATCTTCACAAATGATGCCAAACTGAAGCGAAAATTAAAGCAGTTCTTGAACAACCGGTTCAAGATGAAGGACCTTGCAGAGGCTACATTTTGTCTTGGCTAGCGAATCACGAGAGATCGGCAGAATGAAAAGTTGTCCATCGACCAGGAACAATACGTCGAGAGTATATTACGAAGATTCAACCTGGCAAATTGTAATCCAGTTTCAACTCCAGCTGAGGCGACCGTGAAGTTGGACAAATCGATGACACCTGTCACACCGGCCGAGATCCTGGAAGCGAAGCAAATTCCCTATCAAGAAGCGGTTGGCTGTTTAACTTATCTGGCACAAGCAACCAGACCAGATATTACCTTCGCTGTAAATCAAGTAAGTCAGTTTTGCAGCAACCCTGGGCGCAGTCATTGGAACGCTGTGAAGAGGATTATACGGTATCTGCGAGGTACCAGCAGGAACAAAATAACATACTCGAAGGATCATTCTGGAGAGCTAACTGCCTATACAGATGCGGATTGGAGAGGAGATATGGACTCAAGAAAATCGACTTCCGGATACGTGTTCATATTTATGGGAGGAGCAATATCCTGGAACGTGAAACGGCAGACAACAGTAGCACTTTCAACGTGTGAGGCTGAACATCTCGCTCTAGCACGTACCATCCAAGAGGCTTTCTGGTGGAAGAACTTTCAGTCGCAATTGTTTGGCGAAACCATGATCCCCATTCGATGCGATAATCAATCCGCCATCTGTGTCGCCCGAAACCAAGGGTACAATCCAAGAACAAAACACATGGACATTCGGTACCATTTTGTGAAGGACGCTTTGGTTCAAGGAGCTGTTGAAGTGACCTATATACCTACCAAGGATCAGCCTGCAGATGGATTTACGAAGGCGTTGGTGAATGTGAAGATGCAAGCATTCAAGCAATTAATAGGAATCTAAGATTAGGGAGGAGTGTTGGCAAATCATAGTTATCCTCGATTCAATATACCTATGTTAGCAACTATACTTTGTTAGGAAAATAAAACTTCATTCGTTATCAACCACTCGAGCAGTACGGTTCGACTTTCATTCCATTACAAGTGATGCCCACCAGTTGGAAGATGCCGCCAAGGTCCGTCTTCTCCGCAAGCTGGACATTCCTTCGCATAGCCGTTACCTCAATTACAATCTACCGAAGCTTCCGAAAGATGTCACGTTTGAAGACACCGTGAAGATCCTCAGGAATTTTTTGGAATTCAAACATGCACATTTCGGAAGCGGTTCTAGTGTCTTCAATTAGTAAAGAGCGAATCTGAAGACATCGTCAGTTATGGTAGAAGCGTAAACCGCGCCTGTGAAGACTTTCAGTCACTTTGGACCATTTCAAGTGCCTCCCCGCATATCGGAAAACAATTTGCTATATAGTCAAAACTATATTTCGACTGTAAGATATATTATCACATTTTATGTTATTGTTGTCGAATAGTTTCATCTCATTTTCACCATACAAGCTCTACATTAACACATATTGTTAATATATGCCATAGAGTAAGGTGGGGCAAAAGTTCGAGTGGGGTAAAAGTTCGTTTTGCAGTTTTTTATACACAGAGTACCGAAAAATTGGCACACGTTGAATTGCAAGGATTTTGAACAGCTCACATTCGAATGTAAACAGTTCTTGCTTGGCTGTGTTTTGTCTCAATAAGTTGGTAAAAAAATGTTTTTTTATCAAAAAAATAATATTATATTATAAAATATAATAAATGTTTTACAAAACACAACACTTAAAATTACAAAAAAGTGTTTGTGTAGTTGTTGGTGTCAATACCAATCAGATGCTGCGTTACAATTTTCAGTATTATTTCCCAGTTTTGCACTATTTGATGTAAAGTCCATGAATCCATAGTGGGGCAAAAGTTCGAATCAGAATAATCATGTACTTGCTTCCTTCACAGTCCGCATCGAGCTCTCATGCCGTGCGGTTCTATTTTCTTTTGCTGAAGGAAGTATTTTTGCTACCTAAAGCTATAACAAAATCAAACAGCACTTTTCAGTGCTTAACATTACCTGCACAATTTTTATTTTTTACCCTTATTCCTTTTCGATCCTTGTCTGGACCCTACGCGAGGTAATCCGACTTGGATATCGATTTGGAAAATTCCTCTTTGACCCTTCGGATTCTTGTAGAATCTGCTTGGAAGTTGATTAGGAGAAAACGTATAAATTCTAATCATTTTGGAGAAAATGGCGCCTAAACGCAAAAGAAAGGGACAATCTCTGGATTCCCCTTCTAACAATATTGATTTGAGCAATCAATTCGATATTCTGACTGATGATGAGAATGATCCATCAGTCAGGCAAAAATCTTCGAAGCATTCCCGAATTAATGCAGGGAAAGAAAAGGTTCCACCTATTGTGGTAACAACATCTGATTTTCATGGGCTCCGTAAGGAACTCACGAATTTCATAAAAGATTCGAAATTTTCCTTTCAAATTGGTCGTCGGGGTGAATGCCGTGTATTGGCTGAAACCTTGATCGGATTTAAACTTCTCGTGGAGTATCTTGCTCAAAGAGGCATCAAATTCTTTACACATGACACCAAAACTGAACGTCTGTTCAAGGTGGTCTTAAAAGGTCTAGCCAGTGGTGAATCCCTGGATGAGATCAGACAAGAAATTATTAAATTGCTTGGAGTTACACCAGTTCAAGTGATAAAGATGAAAAAGAAATCCCAACCTGGCGATTCTCGCAATGGGATTTCTAACGATTTTTATTTAGTTCATTTTAAATCAAATGAACTGAATAACCTCAAGGCATTGGAAAAAGCCAGCCTTATGCTCCATGTCAGAGTGAAGTGGGAACACTTCAGGAAGACTGGAGGAAATTCTCAACACCTCACCCAGTGCCGTAAATGCCAGGGATGGGGTCACGGGACGAAAAATTGTCACATGGATGCCAAATGCATGCATTGTGGCGATTCCTCTCACGCCAAGGACAACTGTCCTGTGAAGGATCCTAAAAATTTTAAATGTGTGAATTGTGGACTCGCAAAGCGATCTTGAATTCTCGTGCTAAGCATCAGGTAGGGACCGCTTCACGTTCCCGACCAGGTAATTATTCCTCGGCTGTTAACAACGGTCATCGAGGAGGAAATCCAACATTCGTACCGGAAGGTACGATCAATGCCCAACCGTCAAATTTTCCACTGCTATCTGCTGTTAACAATGGTCAGCGAAGTACAAATGTACCCGTAAGTACAAACAGAGCACAAGTTTTCAATGCTCAATTCTTACCTGCTGGTAGCAATATACAGCTCGGTAATGGAGCGGTACGCTGCCGTTACAGCCGGTAGAAACCAAAATTCTACCAGAAATGTTGAAGATTTTGACTTAGGTAGCATAACCGCTCCAAAAATGGATTTTTTACAGAAATCATTAATCGATATGATTAATGGAATGTTAAATACAAACTCCATGTTTGATGCAATTCAAACTGGTATAAAATTTGCAAACAATATTGTCATGACCCTGAAATTCAGCAATGGGTATTAAGACACTGAATATTTTAAATTGGAATGCTCGATCTCTTAAAAATAATGAAGACGAGCTGTTTAACTTTTTACGAGTTCATAACGTGCATATTGCCGTTGTAACTGAAACTTTTCTTAAACCAGGTGATAAAATAAAAAGGGATCCTAATTATTTCGTACACCGCAATGATCGTCTTGAAAGTCCAGGTGGTGGCGTTGCCATAATTGTTCATAGGCGTATCAAACATCAAATTCTTTCTTCATTTGATACCAAAGTTTTTGAAACTTTGGGGGTTTCTGTTGAAACAAAATTTGGTCAACTTACACTATTAGCTGCCTATTTACCATTCCAATGCGTAGGTCAGCAAAAGAATCTTCTCAAGGGTGACCTACAGAAGCTTACCCGTAATAGGTCAAAATTCTTCATTATTGGTGATTTTAATGCAAAACACCGATCGTGGAATAATGCTCAAAGTAATTCCAATGGTAATATACTATTTGATAATTGTTCTGCGGGTTATTACACTATCCAATACCCAAACAGCCCAACTTGCTTTTCTTCTGCCAGAAATCCCTCAACTATTGATTTGGTCTTAACTGATTCATGTCAACTTTGTAGCCAATTGGTTACCCATGCTGACTTCGGTTCGGATCACCTTCCAGTAACTTTTGAAATATCTCAAGAAATAATTTCTAATCCCAACAGTTCTACTTTCAATTATCATAGAGCTGATTGGAACCAATATCAAACATTCATGGAATATAACTTTGATCCTAATATTCCTTTGGAAACTAAAAATGATATCGATAATGCTCTTGACTCTCTGACTACTTCCATAGTTGAAGCAAGAGCTGTCTCAGTTCCAAAATGCGAGGTTAAGTTCAATACAATTATAATAGACGACGATCTTCAGCTTTTGATCCGTCTGAAAAATATCCGTAGAAGACAATATCAAAGAACACGCGATCCCGCCATGAAAGTTATCTGGCGAGATTTGCAAAAACAAATTAAAAAACGCTTCTCTGCCCTGAGGAACAAACAATTCGAAAATAATGTGTCAAAATTAGAGCCGACTTCCAAACCTTTTTGGAAACTCTCCAAAATTTTAAAGAAACCTCAAAAGCCTATTCCAGCGCTCAAAGAAGGTGATAAAACATTGCTAACAAATGTGGAAAAAGCTCAAAAACTTGCTGAGCAGTTTGAGAGTTCCCATAATTTCAGTTTGGGTCTTACTAGTCCTATTGAGAATCAGGTTTCTCTTGATTATCTGAATATTTCCTCAAGGGAAAATATTTTTGATGAATCCTGGGGTACTGATTTGGATGAAGTAAAAACTATAACTAAAAAGTTAAAAAATATGAAGGCACCAGGTGATGATGGAATTATCCATTCTTTTTTTTTTTTTTTTAAATATAACCAGCCCGTGCAAAGTCGCAGCTCCCCACCCACACTGCCAGTGCTAGTGCAATTGCAGAGAACCACATAGATGGAGCTTAGGAGTAGCTTTACATCATCAAGTACAAGTTCACTAATTCTATTTATAGATCAGTCCCGGCGCCGGCCACGTACCTCGTCTTTCGGGAGGGGAAAGATGATTCCCCCCCCCCCCCCCCCCCCCCCCCCCCCCCTAACCACTGTCCCCCCCCCCCCCCCCCCCCCCCCCCCCCCCCCCCCCCACCCAACCGCGTCAGATGATGGAATTTTTTTTTTTTTTTTTCTATATACTCATCAAAAAACTCCCAGTGAGTACCTTGTCTTTCATGGTAAAATTATTTAATAAATGTTTTCATTTGTCATACTTTCCTGGCAAATGGAAAAATGCCAAAGTTGTTCCAATTTTGAAGCCCGAGAAAGATCCAGCTGAAGCTTCTAGCTACAGACCAATAAGTTTACTTCCTTCAATCAGTAAACTTTTTGAAAAGCTAATTTTGAATAGAATGATGCTTCACATCAATACAAACTCAATTTTTGCAGATGAGCAATTTGGATTTCGCCATGGCCATTCAACTACTCATCAACTTTTGAGAGTTACTAATTTAATTCGTTCAAACAAATCTGAAGGCTGCTCAACTGGAGTTGCTCTTCTAGACATAGAAAAAGCATTCGACAGTGTTTGGCATGAAGGTTTGATTGCTAAATTGAAAAACTTTAATTTTCCGCTCTATATTATAAAATTAATTCAAAATTATTTAACTGACAGAACTCTGCAGGTAAATTATCAGAATTCCAAATCTGATCGACTACCTGTTAGAGCTGGAGTTCCTCAGGGTAGCATTCTTGGGCCGATACTATATAACATTTTTACTTCCGACCTCCCTGATTTGCCTCAGGGTTGTCAGAAATCCTTGTTTGCTGATGACACAGGCATCTCCGCTAAAGGAAGAAGTCTTCGTGTCATTTGCAGGAGACTGCAGAAAAGTTTGGACATTTTCTCTTCTTATTTACAGAAATGGAAGATTTCTCCCAACGCTTCCAAAACTCAACTAATAATATTCCCACATAAACCTAGAGCTTCTTTTTTGAAACCTAGTAGTAATCACATCGTTACTATGAGCGGTGTTCCAATTTCCTGGTCAAGCGAAGTGAAATACCTTGGTCTATTACTTGATCAAAAATTAAATTTTAAAAATCACATTGAAGGCATTCAAGCCAAATGTAATAAATATATAAAATGTTTATATCCTCTTATAAACAGAAAATCAAAACTATGTCTGAAGAACAAACTACTAATATTTAAACAAATTTTTAGACCGGCCATGCTTTATGCTGTTCCAATATGGTCTAGTTGTTGTGCTACCAGGAAAAAAATACTTCAAAGGATTCAGAACAAAGTTCTGAAGATGATTTTGAAGCTGCCATCTTGGTACAGTACTAACGAAGTACATAGAATTTCGAATGTTGAGACTTTAGAACAAATGTCCAACAAAATAATTAATAATTTCAGACAAAAATCGTTGCAATCTTCTATTGCAATGATTAATTCCCTTTATGCTTAGTTAAGATTAATTTTAGTTTGTTTTTAGTTTTAAGATTATTATTGTTATACTGACATGCAGGAATAAAAACCTGTTTAAAATACTGAACTGCTAAGGCATGAACAATGTAAACAAAATTAGATACATATTTTAACAATTAAGGTTGATACGTTACGGTAGTAGCTGGAGCACCTAGATTAACATGAAATGTAAATATGAATAAATTTGGAACAAATAAAGAGTTAAAAAAAAAAAAAAAAAACTGTTCTTACATAATCATACATCTACAAAACTTTCATCCAACCAACTACTATCCAATCTCCTCTTCCTTTTTTTTTTCTATTTTTTTTCTCTCTCATTCCTTTCCTCTCTTCATCCTTCTACGATTATCTTCACCTCCATATCCTATCCCTCCCGATTCTCGTCTTGTATGCATTCTTTCCTGCCTTCCTCGTCCCCCCTTTCGTTTCCTCCCTATCCATTCCGTCCTATACCTTCCCAGGTCGGATCTACAATATGGACGAAACAGAAATGTCTACAGTACCGAATATTGTCCCGAAGGTCGTCTCTACATCCGGAAAGAAAGCGGTAGGTAAAATAAGCTCGGCTGAGAGAGGAGAGCTCACCACAGCAGTTTGCGCTATGAGTGCTGTGGGAAGTTATTTGCCACCGGTTCTGATCTTCAAAAGAAAACGTCAAAAGCCGGAGCTTCTCAATGGGGCACTTCCAGGAACCGAACTGTTCGTTTCTGATTTGGGATACATAAACTCGGATTTTTTCTTTCAATGGATACAGCATTTTCAGAAGCACACTAACGCAACGAAGGAGAACCCGGTCTTGCTCATTTTAGACAATCACAGCACACATCAATCGTTGGAAACTGTTCTCTACTGTCGAGAAAATGGAATTATTTTGCTGTCTATTCCCCCACACAGTAGTCACAAAGTCCAACCGTTAGATCGCTGTTTCTTTCAAGCCCTGAAAACCAAATATGCCGAAGCGTGCAATAATTGGCTTGTGTCCCATCCTGGAAGAGTTATCACGCAGTATCAAGTGGCTGAACTGTTTGGGATAGCTTACTGCAGATGTGCAACAATCGAAAAAGCGATCAATGCTTTCAGGATGTGCGGCATCGTTCCAATCAATCCTGGAGTGTTTACAGATCAAGATTTTGCCCCAAGTGAAGTGACGAATATTGATCAGTCGAGCATTGAAAATGTTGACCCGGAACCCACTACCACCAGTAGTACAGAAGCAACTGGACGTTCTTCGCCATTGGCTGTATTCGTAGAGTCATCTGCGGTATTGCCCCAAAGTTCTTCAATCCACGTGAAGAGACCAGCAAAACGAAACACCGCTTCAAAAGTCGATAACCAGCCATTGAGGGTTAATCCGACTATGCCACTTCAACAGATAGCTGATCCTCCTGAACTACCGAATACGAAATCGTCCGATGCTGCTTTGACATGCTCCGGTGCTTCCAACCAACATGCGGAGTGCAGTAAGGATTGCATTGTGAAATTCAAACCGCTTTTGGTTTCCCTCCGGAACATCCTGGAATCTTTAGAGACAGTGTGCTCTGATAATTGTTCATCGACGGACGTACAATCGTGCTCTGAGCCGTCAGAACCGGTTTCCATTGCAAAAATCAGGCCCCTGCCAAAACGAGTAGAGCCGCAGCAAAGACGGAAGAGAGGCCAGAGATCTGGAGTTATTACCAGCACACCATTCAAGGAAAAATTGGAACTGAAAGCTATGGAGCAAGCACAAAAACTGTCAAAAACATCTAAACGCAAGAAACTTTTCAACGAATCGCAGCCTACTAAGAAGAAAGCAAAGATTGAGAAACACTAAATTTGAACACGTGACTATATCAGCTGCACCATGAAAGGTCGAACTTTTGCCCCACCTCATTCGAACTTTTGCCCCACTGCAAAAGTTCGTTTCGAAGGTTGTTTCGAAATATTATTTTTAACATCGTAATTTTAATTTCATTGAACTTGTACTTTTTCCGAAGAGAGATAGACAGTTGTTGAATAAATCAGTATGCTTAATTTGTTGTAACTTTATTAAACAAAAAATTGAAAAATAAAACTCCACTAAGGTCGAACTTTTGCCCCACCTTACTCTAGTATCCCTTCGGACGCAAGTGCAGCAGGTTGTAGGAGCCATCCGGGACGTCTTAAATACCTCCACCTGTTGATGGTGGATTCACCTCTGAAGCCGATGGTATTATAGATAGTACCACCATTACACCGGAGACTTGGGGTAGACGGCAGGAGAAGGTTCGCCCGCTTTGACCGCTTCGTATGCGTGTGCTTAGAGGCAAACTCTCTGGTCTACTCTGCTGCAAATAGCCTGTCCATTTCCCTTGCCCTTTAGATGGCTAGAACTTTGACTTTCAGTGTATCCCTCTCGCGGTATGCAACCTGCACGGACCTACGAAGTTTCAATAAGGCTTGAATAAGGTCAACTTGATGTCGATTATTGCATTTAACTACTCAGAGATCACCACTACTTTGGAGAGCGTGTCTCGCTTCCTCTTCATGGCCCGGATGAGTCCGGACTCATCCATCTTCTCTATTTTTGCGGAGACACCTGCTCCAGGTCTGGCCATAATTCAATAAGAAACATACGACCGCTTTAGAGGCGAAAAGGAAAACATGGATACAGCACACAGTGATTCCCGGTAGCTGTGCAACATGTCCTTTGGATTGTGGGTCAAAAGTTAACAGAGAAACACGATTACGTATCAATGAGGAATACTGAAATAAGACCGACCAAAAAGTCTTTATCCGGGAAAGTGTCCTGCAGATCGAAATCAAACGTAGACGTTCTGATCCGCCTCGGAAATGTTTACCTTATACTTAAGTATTATCTTAAAGATTCCATGTTCAGTTTGCAAAACGTTTGTGTAGCATTTTTTCTGAATACAATCGGGCAAATGAAAACTTGCAGGTATGAGTTCTATGTATATGTTGCATGGTATTAATTCATAGGACATTAATTTTTTTATTTCAGTAATATAATGTCTCACGCACTAATAGCAGGAGCATCGAAGGAGTGGATTACTGATAAGAGATAGATATTTGAAAAAGACGGTCACGGAAGACATTCTATCGTATCCCCCAACTATATCTCACTATCGTCGCAGCCACGCTCCAAACGTTAAATACTTGCCTTTGGATCTTTCAGCTCAACGTTTGTTTGATGCATACCTATATTGCAAAACTGATTTCCGAGAGGAATAAGTGTTCATATCAATATTTTTGCGGGTATATTTCCTATTTTTCATTTGCGGGCTTCTCAAAGATAATAATCATATGTTGTACTTCACCATTCTTCTAACTATGAATATCAAATTCACCAAAAAGAATGCGAAGTGTGTGAGATCCATCGTCACCATAATCATGAAACACTAATAAAATAAACAGAAATAAATCCTTGTGAGGCTTGTGAAATGTGGCAAGACCATAACGTACGGGCACGTACATGTCGCGAGGAATATCAAAAGGATGAAAACAATCAGAAAGCAGTAATTATGTCCGTTGATCTGCAAAAGGAAAGGAGGTTTTACATTCAAAGGCCGTTTCCTGCTCACTGGTCATTGATGTTTATTTCAGGTGGTTAGAATTCCAAGAATGGACTCTTTCAAAACTATCATATTCACGAAACGAATAAAGGTTTTGCATTAAACATTTTCCCCTGTTGGAGGAGCAAAACATGGTATAGTTTATGGTTTCATAGGAGATTCCGAGCAGGAGACAACAAAATATGAATACCTAATTTTGATCTTGATAACTGGCCTTGGTATTAAAGAGCTCAGATTAAGAGGTAAAATACCTA